>JADDOH010018165.1:0-27189 GCA_016648135.1 Agrypnia vestita
CTTCTCAGTCCGCGACAGATGAAACAAATATGGCGCGTTGGGGAGATGATAAAACATTACTTTTCGTGACTTATTATAGGAATCACGAATGTCTGTGGAATACTCGGTCACCGTTGTGTAAAAATAATATAGTGAGAAATAATGTTTACGAAACTTTATTGATAGGCATGAATGATTCAAATCTTACAATAAAAATTATATAAACTAAAATCAAAAATGTGCGGATGGAAACTCGGGAACTTTTTTGATTTATTGGTTCACTTGAATTTTCTATTTCAGTTTGCAAAGTTTCCATTTTGAACAAGAGCGTCTCTATTCTATGACAAGAGCATGCCACTAATAAGCATGTGTGTTTGATTGTTAGCTTTGGGCATGCTTATTTATGAGCATGCCACTAATAAGCATGCCAGTAATGAGCAAGTGTGTACAGTTGTTAGGGCATGCTTATTAGTGGCATGCTCATTAGCATGCCAGTAAAGAAGCAAGTGTGTACAGTTGTTAGGGCATGCTTATTAGTGGCATGCTCATTAGCATGCCAGTAAAGAAGCATGTGTGTCTGTACTTTTACGTAGAGTTCATCAATATTTCGCTTTTGAACTGAGCGTGAGTCATAAATTGTATGTCTAGGTTACCGTTTCTGGATGATGCCTCATTATAATGATTGATTATTCTAGGAAGAGAGGGGAGAAAGTAGATGGAAAGGAAAAAATTTAACTGTTAAGGTGTAATAAAAAAAAACACCGTAACAATCTCTATAAGTTTTGATTACTTTTCTCTGTACTAATAGTATTTAATGATTAGCAAACAGAGACGCAAAAAACACAATCAAGTTTTCGGTACCTACTAATGCAGCACGGCGAGGATTCTTAGAAGACTGACAGACAAAAAACTCCAATGAGATTATATCTCGCCACACACGATATTAGTTATTTGTTGACTAGGTAGGTACTAGCTTTGCGTTTAATGGCTTATTGAAATATTCTCATTGACCGCAGGCGTAGCGGTGACATCTGACAACTGTGAACATGCCTTCTGACACAACTTGCCCCAGTTTCTTCTTTTCTACGCCCTAAGAAACCCACACAAGATTGATTGAAATGCATTTGAGTTATTATACACTTTGATTTTTTTCCAAGGAATTACGGGAAACCAAAAAAAATGTAGGCTTGTCCGAGATGTCGCGTGAGATGTCTTGTTTGTTTCCGAATTATTCTACTAAATTGTGTGGTTGGTTGTAAAAAATTGCCAAATAAACCCGACGATACGATAAGACGAATAGGAATGAGCTGGGCTGCCTTCGGCAAACTCAAACATATTTTCGAAAACAAAAAGATCCCGATTAACTTTAAAAAAAGCCTTGGAATCTTGAATTACATACCGCCAGTGATGACGTATGGAGTGGAGACGATGATCCTTACAAATAAAAATATACAAAAGCTCAAATGCACGCAACGATCCATGGAGAGATCCACGCTTGGTATAAGCCTAAAAAAATGATGAAATTACAGTAATGGACATCATGGATCGTGTAGCAAAGTTCAAATGGCAATAGGCAGGGCACGTTGCAAAGCAGGATGCCACAAGATAGACTCCAAGAGTTCTGAAGTGGAACCGACGATGTTACAGCCGCAATGAGGGGAGAGTGGAGGGAGAAATGACTATAACAATCAAACAACAGTGAATGGTGCCCACCGCATACTCAGGACCGTTCTAAGAGCAAAAGCTCCCATATCGGTCCTACTCAATCGTCTCCAGATTGACATTTTTTTAACTAACAAGCAGAACTCCTTAAGATATGTCTATATTTAAAATAAGCAAATACATCATGATACATAAAGAAACACAATGAAATACAGGAAGAAAATGCAATAACAAACAAAAGTTAATAGGACAATGTCCAGTGACAAAGTAAATAGACATGTCTACTTTAATAATTTACCTACAGAATTAAAAACTATTGATAATTACTATAATTTTCTAATTACCTACAATAAAAGTTAAAGTCCCACTTCAAGAATAGCTTGTTGGTCTTGTGGTAAGGACACTGGCCTCGTGATCCAAAGGTCGCGGGTTTGAACCTCACTCCGGACTAGCAAGTTAGTCCTATTTTCATAGCACAAGCGTTTAGCTTAGTTTGCAAATAGTAAGAATATTGACACGTATTCCGTGTTTACATCTCTATTAAAAAAAAAAAAGAATATGCAATAAATATTGCCACATCCTTTATAAACCTACCTATAATTTTCATATTTTATATATCTATAATTCTCATTGTCTGTTACCTTAGATTATACTACCAATATCTTACACTAATTACCTACTTAAATTTTTTACATAGAAATTCTTTTGTAATTTAAAATTCTTGGGTTATTAATATAAAATTTTCCTTTGTAAGTGATTATCTGTCACTACATACAAGAACCTTGCTTCTTTTTGGTGAGGTATAACATAATATATATAATAATTTGATTATTAATATCTATTAGTTATCATTGTTGTAAAAAAAATCATATGTCTATAAAACCGTTTTATGAGCGAAAGATGATATATCGGTCCTACTCATGCGTCGCCAGGTTGTCATTTTTTTCTCTAATGGCCATCTGCGTGCTGAGTCGTGTAAAGGGCGGCTCAGCAAAGAGAAGCCTGCAAAAATCCAATCACTGTTCCTCACCCACAAAACAAACTCTTTATTAGCACTACAAAGAAGAAACTTTACAAAACAAAGAAAAATATAACAAAAAATCAACAAGTATAAACAGTAAAATTACAAGTAGATGTGTGTCTGTAATAAAAGACAAATAAATTAAGAAAAATAAACTGTCGAAGTCTGATGTCTGCAGTAAAAGAGAAATATAAGAAATGATTAATACAATAGTAAACATGAATGTACCCAAGGTGAGAATGAAATAAAAAAGAATAAATTGGCAGAGGCATCTAAAAAGAAAAGAAAACATATATTAAGTTTGAAGAAAGAGAAAAAAATAGTAAGTAAAAAAGAGATAACACAGGGCCACGAAAGTGAAGGGACAGCGAGGGGACCTAAAGGGAAAGTATAACGAAAAATAAAAACAACCCACTCCCTGTGTCCAAGCAAACAACAGGGAAGGATTGGAGAGTATGGAGGAGGCCTATATCCAGCAGTAGAGAGATGAAGGCTGAAGAAGAAGAAGAAGAATAAACCCGCCATTGTATTAATATGTAGTGGAACGGTATTTGTCTAGGAGAACCATATTTACATTTCTAACCGAGTAATAAAATAAATTACTTTCAATAAAACTGACTCAGACATACTCGCAATTAGAAAGTAGTAACTGCGTAAGCCGCTAATAAATGCACCTTCAGAAATAATATTCGGCAGAAAATACAGTAAGGCCGGCGCCAAACTGCGCGGATCTTACGCCGCGACTTTTCCGTCGCGTAAAATCGCAACGCAAATTGGACCGATTATCCGCGCAGTGTGTTGAAATGTAGCGGCGTTTCGCGACCGAAGAGACATGACGCGTAGTGTGGCGCCGGCCCAAGACTATTTTTTTTGAGTAGCATTCCATTATTAAGGTACAGATACACATGCTTATTTAGTGGCATGCTAATGAGCATGCCACTAATTAGCATGCCCTAATAACTGTACACACTTGCTCATTACTGGCATGCTCATAAATAAGCATGCCCAAAGCTAACAATCAAACACACATGTTTATTAGTGGCATGCTCTTGTCACAGAATAGAGACGCTCTTGTTAAAAAAGGAAACTTTGCAAACTGAAATAGAAAATTCAAGTGAACCAATAAATCAAAAAAGTTCCCGAGTTTCCATCCGCACATTTTTGATTTTAGTTTTTATAATTTTTATTGTAAGATTTGAATCATTCATGCCTATTAATAAAGTTTCATAAACATTATTTCTCACTATATTATTTTTACACAACGGTGACCGAGTATTCCACAGACATTCGTGATTCCTTTAATAAGTCACGAAAAGTAATGTTTTATCATCTCCCCAACGCGCCATATTTGTTTCATCTGTCGCGGACTGAGAAGATCGCATTGATAATACTAGCCGCGAAGCCCGCGAATGACATAAGCATGCTCATAATAAGCAAGCCTGTTCACACATGCTCCAAAGATACCCCTTCTCTATGGTGAATGACAGTGGCATGCTCATTACTAGCAATGTGCGTACACACATGCCACTAATAAGCAAGGCCTAGAGAAGGTCGATACTGCGCATGCTCACGTGCCACTAAATAAGCATGTGTATCTGTAGCTTTAACGCCGAAATATAGGACCCGTCCATCCATGCAATATTGCAATTAAAAACCGTTTGTAGATGACGGAGATTTTTCGCACCTTTCACTGTGTATACATTACCCACGCAAGCGGTGCATTCGGCTATCACCAAAATAGAAAATAGATCTTTAAAATATTTTAATATTTACTCCTTTTCTTCTCTTTTCTCGTAGCGTCTGCTTGCTTGCTTGCTTGTCTGACGAAAAAACTTTGGACAAGTAATCAGCGCGCGGCTCAAGTTACACGCAAGGGTCGTTATTATTATTATTATTTTTTTTTTTTTTTTCTTTTATTCGTTTATTCAATGTTACAATGTTACAATGTTACAATGTTACAATGTTGCAAAGTTTACATTTTATTCAATGTTTATTCAATGTTACAAAGTTTACAAAGTATTACAATTAGTGTTTACAAAATTAAATTAAGCTTTTTTCATTGTTGCTGAGAGTCTTGGCAGCAAGTAAACACTACAATTGATTTGATGCCCTGCCTGCTACACTAGTAGTTTACTGTATTATAGCAGACAGTGCTCTTCCAGTAGTATAATGTTCAAGAATATTTAGTATTTATATAACATTTGTGAATCAATATTATTGCCAATTAAAATTGAGTAATAGTAATAATTAAATGTTTACAATCTAATAATGGTGTAGTAAATGTAGTAAATGTTTACAATAATAATAATGGTACAATCTAATAATCTAATAATCTAATATTAATTAATAAGAAATAGAATAATACCCAAAGACTCTCAACTCTCAAATAGTTACGAATTATAAATTGCTATAGTTATCTTACCTTTCTAATTGGTTAATATAATTTGACCTAAAATAACATTTCCGATAGTAGTTATTGGGTATCGAAACTGCTGAAAAAGTACAGTTATTTAGATAATACGTAAAGTTTTACAGAATAACAATATACAGAGGCCCTTGTAGTCCAATATTACCTTATTTTACCTTATTTAAAGCATACCCGAATTAAAGAATTACTTAGACCAGTAATATACCAGTTACAGAATTACAGTTTAATGGACTAAATTTTTACTAATGTTTTTTTCCCTATGAATTATATATATTTATTTATTTTAAAGTATCCTAATTATTGCTCATTTCCCTTTTAAATATGTTTTGATTGTATCTTTTATATATATTTTTTTTTGTTTATTTTGTCTTCTTATCTTATTTATCTGGTTTAATATCTTTATTTCAAAGGTCTCTAATTGTTACTGTTTGCTTGTGTACTAACATTGTTTATATATATTGTTCATTTCTATTGTTTTTTTATTTTATATTGTTCATTTATCTTAAATATGTTCTATTATAATTGTTTGTTTGTTTTTAATTATTTACTGTAAAACGCATTTTATGTTAGGTATATAAAAATCTTTTTATTTTTTTTGTACTGTAAAAGCCCACTAGGGCATTTATTATTAATAAATAAAAATTTAGACTAAAAAAAATTTTTTGACTAAATATTTTGGTTGGTTACAACGCCAATGTGCGCGTTTTGTCAGACTGGTTTGTGACGCCAGCGGAGGGTGTGATGGAAGGTGGTAAGCATTACCTTACCTCGAATTGGGTACGCACATACGTAGTTCAAAACAGCTGGTCCGTCTGACCTTTAAAAACTAACCATTTACATTACAGTCACCGCAGAACACTTTCAAACTTTCTCGCATTTCTCAAATGTGCGTTAACTTATTCAAAACGACTCAAGTTCTATTTTCGCTCACAAACTTCCTTATATTAATGCAAATAATTGTTTCAAAATCACCTTTAAAAATCTTTAGTTTTTATTATTCCTTTAATTATACGATTTGTATACGAAACTTTCAATTCGATATAATTTCTGATACAGGTTTGGCGGGTTAGGTTTTGTAGTGTAGGTGTTCTGAGAAGAAAATGCCCATCCGTCCAAAGACATCTTCTTGTGTCGGCAAGTGACGTTTATCGATGATTCAGTAGAGGCAGAATGAGTGGATGGATAAAAGGCGCAAATTACATTCACGATTAACTGTGGTATCTTACTGACACACTGGGACCCACTGCATATCCAGGGCCGTTTTATGAACAATAGCTTCCATATCGATCCTACACTTTCGCCACCCAGTTCGGCGAGGTGAACATACAAAACCTCTTCGCTGTTTGTGTGGTGCAAGGATGAGGAAATAATAATTTATTACATGATATTTGAGTACATAAAATATTGCTCGCGATGGCTACGGTGTTTGGCGACAGAGTGGATATACCTAATGGCGACCGGACCTTGGTTAGCCGCATCGTGCCCCTGATTGGTGACTGCCGGTTCGGTGCGTGCGGTTGGAGTTGTGATGGCTCTGGACCACCACACAGTATTATTGTACCATGACATGCTTTGGCAACGACTCTCGATTTTCGAAGTCCCTATGCGTATATAAACATGAAGTCTCAGATATTCGCCGTGTCTTACCTCACTTCACGCTTGTAAACTTGAACTTGAGTGAATTTGAAGTAGCTGATGGAGCCCCCAGCAGTAGTTAAAACAGAATAAACATTTATAGTTTAATGCCTTCACTGTGTCTAACTCTACAGAATTAATAGAAATCTGAAAAAAATAAACAGAGCAATCAAGTAAACGATGTGTGTATATTTATTTGTTGTTACACTGTTATACAATTATTTAATTTAATATTATCCATTAAATTTTACAATATTTATAACTTTAATGTGGAGACATACATTTATCGTAATGCATAGCTAATTGTAAACATTCGCCAATACTTTTTCTTTTTTCACATTCAATCACTTACCATTATTCATTCTTAACCTTTTTTGTTACTTAATTCGTTAATTAATTCGAAATAATTAACTTAAAAATATCTTATCTAACTTTATTCTTAACATCTGTGAATCTTTTTAATTGGTCTATGAAATGAACATTACATTATATGTCTAAAAGATTCCTTAACAGTTTTTTAAACGACATTACATTATATGCTTAAAAAAACTGTTAAGATTCCTTAATAAATAAATAAATAAATTTAAATAGCCGTCACAACATACGACCTATAAATAAGTGATACCCGGTTAAGGTAAAGAAACACAGAATTAATTGTCATATGGAAGAGCTGTTCCGCACTGCCCTGGACAGGGAAAATTTCTCCCAGATGATCGCTGACGTCGGGGGGACCCGATAGGGGACATGAAGAAGGAGAAGAATTGGAGAGATGGGTCGTTCATGAACGAAGTGTTATTTTTGAACGGTGAACTGAACGAATGAATTGTTCAGTTCATCTTAGTGAACTACCTCATTAGGAATAAATTAAATTTTTGCGGTGGACAAATTAACGATTTCAAATAGAGAGCAGTTCTATCCCTGTCCCCCGTTAGCGATGACTTTTGGTGGACCCGGCGCTGGCCTTTTTTTTCTATGCATAACAAAAGGATACATATAGGAAGAAAAGGTGCCTTCGATGCATTGGGCGGCGCCCGACCTAGCCTCCCCCCTAAGACCGGCACTGGGTGGACAAAGGACCGATCCCAAACTCTACCCCTCATCAAAAATAATTTTTGACGGGCAAATGGACGAGTGGAAATCAACAATTCAAAAATGAATGATTCAAAGTTAACAGTTCACTTGACTGAACGACATGATGCATGATGATAGTTCAATCAACTGAACGAAACTTCCCATCGCTATCATATCACATTACCCGACTAGGCAATAGTGATGGTATTTTAACCGGTGACACATTTACCGTTATTTGAGATTTGTATTTGATTGTATCGATGATTGCTAACTGTTTTTTCTCAATTCAACTGGCAACCATGAGTACTAGATAACAGTTTTACCTCAGTTACCAATCATCGATACAATCAGATACAAGTTTCAAATAACTGTACCGCATGGAACCGATTTAATTAAAAGTTTGATCTTCAATACTAGGCAAGCCCATTTCAGGGCAAGTTGCCATATAAAAAATAAAATCAAACATAACAACATTCTCGCATAACTCTCATACCAAAAATTTATACACAAATTCATGCGTACCGATATGCAAATTTATTCTTAGACCAACCTACCTCATTTATCATCCAAATACACACAATGCAGTTATAAAGTAATTTTAGAAGATACAATTTATTTTTGTTATTTGATATAACATTTTTGTCAGAAATGTCAGGCGTGTTTTTGTCAGCTCTGTGAAAGTTACTTTGAATACTAAAAATAGTGCTTTATTATAGTCTAAATCTATATTTCTTAAAAATTCTGTTCACGATTTACAAGTGATAGCGTTATCATATCCTCAGGGAGCGCAAAAGATCAGTAAGTGAGAATAAAAAAATCTCAGTGACAGATAATATACCAAAAACCTACAACTGAAAACTCAGTCATAGACACAATATCGCTCAAAATATTGGACATAAGGATCATTTTTGCAAGAATATTGATCAATCTACTGTCATTGATCAAGGCTGACACTTATCGGACCGTACGAGAACTGCGCACGCGTAGTACTTAACACACTCGGACTGGCTGCGGCGTTCGACTCGGCCAATACATATTTTTATTCGGCCAATACATATTGTTTATTTCCTTTTCTGATAGAATAAACGATCATGAACGCCCAACAATATATCCTGAATAATAAAGATGCTATAAGCAAACTAATCGCTACTATTATGGACCCAGCAAATAAATTTAATAAGGACCAGATCGGCAAATTAATTCCTTTGACGACAGAAATAATGGCCACGAATAGCCAGATAACAGCAAGCTTGGCTACATTAGAAGGTCAAGTTTCTTGTCTTAAGGAATCATTAAATAGCACCCCTAGTATCCCATCCAACACACTTTCTTCTGTACAAGATACCATTAAAGAACTAGAAGAAAGAAAAAATCGGTCGAAAAATTTGATTATTTTCAATCTTCCGGAGAGCCAATCGGACCAAACATTTATCGGTATGCAAGATGACATGAATAGGTTTGCAGGAGTCTTGAAAAAAATAGATATTAATGAAGATTATAAAATCAATAAAATGTACAGACTTGGTAAGAAATCCAATGACAATATCAGACCTGTGAAAGTCGAATTTCAAGATTCTTCCCAAGCGAAATCTATCATCTTGAAATCTTTAAATCGATTGGATGGAATCAAATTGAAGAGAGATCTCACACCCATGCAAAGAAGTGATCTTCATAACTTATGGAAGGAATTAGATCTACGTAGGAAAAATGGTGAGGAAAATATCGCCATAAAGTATATTAACTCGGTTCCAAAAATTGTGCAAAATCAAAAAAACTAGAAAACTTTCGTAAGTGTAATGTGTACTATCAAAATGTGCGAGGTATGAATACTAAATTGGAATATTTATCAACCATGATGCAAAGTGTTAATTATGATGCAATAATTCTGACGGAAACTTGGCTAAACAACAATATAAAAAACGGCGAACTGGGTTTAAAAAACTTTGTTATTTATAGGTGCGATCGTTCCTCTGTACCTAATAATTCTACTGCTTTTACGAAAACTAGAGGTGGTGGGGTTTTAATAGCCGTACTGAATAAATATAGATCGTGCATAATCAAAAATTCCGTTAACAATGTAGAACAAATATTCGTGAAAATATCATTGCCTACAAAGTGTCTGATTTTGTGCGCAGTATACATTCCCCCTTGTTCTGATAATACTGTATATGAAAACCACTGTATTGCATTAGAAAGTGTTAGATTTAAGTTTCCAGAAGCCAAAATAATGGTGGCTGGTGATTATAATCTCCCTAAACTGCAATGGGTGTGTGAAAATGATACGTTTGTCGTCAACTCCCCAGAAAACAATAATGAAATCGAAGTGCTAAATATGTCATCTTTTCTCGAATTCAAACAATACAATGGTATACGTAACAAAAATAATAGAATACTCGATTTAGTGTTTAGTAACATGGAATATCTAAAAGTTGAATTATCTTTAGACGAGTTATTACCAATTGACCTTCATCATCCACCATTAGACATATCCTTCTCATTAAAATCAGACATCAACAAAACTAGTGATATATATAAACGAAATTTCAAGAATTGTAATTATGATAAAGTAAAACAAATTTTAAATAATGTGGAGTGGAATCTGATATCTATAGACGGTGATGTAAACAACCAGATAGAAAACTTTTATTCTTTAGTCTATGAAATTTTTAATGATTGTATACCGTTTAAAAAAATCAGAATATCAACTCACCCTAAATGGTTTTCAAAGGAATTAGTTACGTTGATTACAATAAAAAAACTACAACACAAAACCTATAAAGAAACTAGGTCAGTGCATGATTATATGCTTTTTAGGAAGACTCGAAAAGATTGTTGTATTCTATCCAAGCAGTTACGTAATCATTATCTTACAAAAATTGAGGATCAAACTCCAGAAAACTCCAAATCTTTATACAAATACGTTAAATCTCTTAAAAGCGATTACTATGATTTGCCTAAGACTATGTACTTAAATAATAAGTGGGTCGACACTCCCAAAAGAATTATTGATCTCTTTGCTGATTTTTTTAAGTCGGTATATGATAATTCTGCACAGGGATCATATTCGTCTGTTCAACCACAATTATTCGATGCTATAAACCTTCCTAATGTAGTTCTTAGCCAATCAGAAGTAGAAAAAGGGTTGGTATCGTTGGATGAAAACAAAACACAGGGACCTGATAAGGTACCAACCATCTTCCTAAAAAATTGTTATAAAGAATTATCATTTATTTTGTGTAAAATCTTTAACTTGTCTTTACAAAATGGAACTTTTCCAGAGATTTGGAAAACGAGTTATATTATTCCAGTCTTTAAAAAGGGCAACCACTCGGATATTAAGAATTATCGACCTATTTGTATCCAATCTGCAATACCAAAACTATTTGAACTTTTATTGCTAAATAAAATAAAAGAATACTTATTCAGCATTATATCCCCTCTACAGCATGGATTTATGCCAAACAGATCTACTCTAACAAACCTTCTTGCTTTACAAGCCGATGTCTTTGATGCCTTCAAAGATTCTCACCAGCTAGATTGCTGTTATACAGATTTCTCCAAGGCGTTCGATCGAGTCTCTCATAGAGTTCTACTTGATAAATTAAATGCCTTGGGAGTTTCGGGTAACATTAAAGCTTGGCTCGAGAGTTATTTACATAACAGACAAATGATTGTTAGAATAGCTGAGTTAGAGTCTGACTACTTTTGTGCAGTAAGCGGGGTACCACAAGGCTCCCACCTGGGTCCTATTTTGTTCATTATATTCATTAATGATGTAATCCCCATGCTTTTGTTATCCGGTGTGAGGTGTTTGCTATTTGCAGATGATATGAAACTCTATAGAGTAATAAATACGGAACACGACTGCAAACTTCTGCAGAATGCACTGGATATTTTACAGAAATGGTGTGAAGAAAATAAACTTTCTTTAAACATCTCCAAATGTCAAATGCTGAGATTCTGCCGTACCCGGACAATAGTAAACTATGACTACAAAATTAATGGTATAACTTTGAGTGTCGTTGATGAAATTAGAGATCTGGGCGTAATTGTAGACAATAAGTTTTCTCTTGTGTCACATATCAATTGCACAGTTGATAGAGGCTTAAGAACCCTAGGTTTCGTACTCAGATTAAGTAAAGATTTCAAAAATATTGGAACTTTTAAACTATTATTTAAGAGTCTGGTTAGACCAGTATTAGAAACAAATTCAGTTGTATGGAGCCCTCAATATGCTGTTCATGTGTCACATTTAGAGAGAACACAAAATAAATTTCTCCGTTTTATCAATTATAAACTTAATTTACCATCAACACATATTGATTATAACTTTTTAAGATCATTTTGCTCTCTTGATAAATTGGAAATAAGAAGAATTGTAGCTGATCTCGTCTTTTTTCACAAAATAATTAACGGGAACATCGACTGTCCACAACTGTTGGAACGAATCTGTTTGCGAGTTCCATCCCGAGTAACCAGAAATTACGCAGGGTTTGCCTTGGAAGCTGCGACAACTAATTACTTTTTTAATTCACCACTTCAAAGGCTTCCCAGACTTGTTAACAGATTTGAACAGTTAGACGTTTTTTCCACAAATTTAAATAAATTCAAACATACAATTCGCAATATTCTTAATCAACAATGAACTTTCCTCTATGTCTAAAAATAATCCTCAAATATATGTAATTATCACTCTTTTCTTGTATTCTTATCCTATAAAAAAAAAAAATCTTAATTTATATTTCTGTAATTATCGCTAATCCTATAAAAAATATGATGTATTTATAGATTTATGAAATTATGGATTCTGTGTTTAAGTTTAGTTGTAGAGCTCTTTTTATATTTCTGTTATTATGTCATTTTATATTTCTTTATATGACTTTTTTTTTATTTTCTTTTTATATTTCTCATTACCGACATGTATTACCCAATCAATGTTTATGTAAATGCTCTGATGGGCGTATATATACTGAAATAAATAATAAATAAAAATAAAATAAATTTGTTAAATATTGTGTTAACTGATAACATTTTTCTAATATGTCATCCCAGTTCAAAGGAACCTGTATTTTAGAATCATATTCCAAATACTTTCTCATTTTAAAAGCATAATCTTGTACCTTTTGTTAATATTTGTATATGAGTATTTGATTTGGCAAAAATAAAATAAAATAAATATTGATATACAACGAGATATGTATATAGAGGATGTTACAACAGAGCTAGTCTACAATAATTTTCAGGGAGATTTCTGCCTAAATGATAAGTTGAAAATATTCTAAGATCAATCAATAGTTTTTGAGAAAAGCGACATCAAAGTTTGCTTTTTTTCCAATATTTTTGACTTAATATTAGGAAATTGTTTCGTGAACATTTTCAACTCAGAATTTAGACAGGAATTTACCAGTAAAGTATTATCACAGTATACCCAGTACAGTAGTTTATCTTCGGCCTGTCGGCGAGTTATTAACCTACTCTTGCGTTGACGCTAGGGTTGTCACTTTATTTTTACTCCATTTCTTTTAACTCGTAGCGTCTGAGATTCCGACGCATTAGGTAGACACGAAACCCGAAAATTAGTATACCTAGTTTCTGCACTTAAATTGCAAGAACGCTGATTAACATCAACGTAGACTTTTAAAAACTCACAGTTTTCGTGATAATCAACACACCTTTTTAGTAAAGCGCCACAAACATAAAAAAAAAGCTAAAGTGGCGGCTGCGAGCGCGAATGGCACCGAAGGCACGGCCCTTACTGCCGCCGCCTTGTGCCCCCATATTCTATGTCAATGTGTGCGTCACAGTGCGTGCGTACACGGCGCCGAGCACGCACGCACACATTCTAATGGGTAGCGGCCAGTTTGTATGAAGACGTATTACTGTTCTTAGTATACTGTGGTATTATGGACTAGCTCTGTTACACCCTGTATAATACTAGGTAGTTGTCGCCTTAAATGATTTTAATAGTATTTCATGGTGACATTATTTGTACAAATACTCCAAGCAATAGTAATGCAAAATATTATATTAATTTACAAAACTTTTCGTGTAGAATGCTATGCATGGCTTATTCACTTGACCCTAATTTGCTTGGCTTGTCGCTAATGCATATTAGAGAATCATTATCGAAGATGACAAAGTCTTTATCTGATCTCAAGAGTAAGCCTAACATTTGCAATGCTTTATACAAAAATTTGTTTTGATAAAAGAAAGTTCTTCAGCCACCAGCAACGGGAAACAATATTGATTCTGCTTTTTAAAATTATGATGGAAATTGTGGTTGGTAAGAAAATCATTGCGGTTAACCTTCAAATTCATATACAATTTCTATCTATTTATTGTTAACTATTGCTAAATAAACTCCATAATCCGATCAAGTATCAATGAAAAATATTTGGGAATCACGATAGACGAGAAATTTAATTGGCAACCACACGTAGTCATATTTTATGAATTTGTGTATTTACCTTAACATATAGGTATATTTCATCATGGACTTTTTTATATAAATTTAACTACAACTTCTCTATAGAAAGCATTTAAATATTCCTTACCGATAAGGCAGCATTCGCAAAAAACGCATCGCTCTACCATTTTTTCGTCGACTTTAATTGTAAAATAGGTCTACTAAACTAAACTGATCATATAGGTATGAATGTCATTTTCGTACTCAAACTTTGACATTTAAGCTATCAGTTTGCTGAGATTAATAGAAAGATGATGACAAATATTGGTCAGGAATTGAACATTTGCCTTGATCAGCCTATTGCAAAGGGACCAAAATTATTAATCAATTAGAAAGATATGCAGAAAAATCAAATCAAATATTTTGGGTGCTACCGGGATTCGAACCCAGATCATCCAGCTTTCCGGGCAGGTATGTTACCAATTACACCACATCAGCCTATATGTCTTTCTAATTGATTAATAAATTTGGTTGTAAATAATTTTGAAAATATATTCATATTGAAAACCGGAATTAGATAAACTATTGAATTCTAGGATGAGATAATTGCATTCTGGAAAGTTACGGAACAATTTTGAAATAATTTTAATTTTGAAAACGGAATAAGATAAGCTTTTAGATTCTAGAAAGTTACGAGGGGAACAATTTTGAAATCGTATTAATTTTGAAAACGGAATGAGATCAGCTATTGGATTTTAGGAACGGACGTACGAATTTTTTTTTATTGGGGATTTTTTTGAAAATGGAAAGCATGTTCTAATAAATCGGAGAAAAATATTGATATTTATGTTGAAAATTTCTAAATGAATGGTGCTGCGTATCGTGGTTATTGTAATGGGAACTTTTATTTGAATTTCGCAAAGAACATTTAGCACCCAACTAAAGAGCTAAAATTTTTTCATAAGTAGGGAGAGTTTCACGATCGTGCTAGAAACCTACTTCATTCAGCCCGAATCTTCACACATTTATAGAAATATTAAATTATGAAATTACCTGCAATTTTATAAATATTTATATAATCCGTTATAAATATTTATTTAAATTATGCAATTATTAGAAAGCATATTCGCCTAACTTTAGAATAACTCCTCTTATAATAATCAATATTTGATATCGGATTCCAATACAAAAAAAACTTTCAATTACATCGTAAGATTATCATGCTGGCATTCCTTGGAACAATGAGGTATCATCTCACATATAGCTTAAAACTTAGAAAATGAACATTTAAGCGGATGTTCATTTTTCGATTTCTTTGGCGCGAGTTTAATTCATCGCCCACGAGGTGATATTTAACAACATTGGCGATGTACTATTTAAAATAATAAAATTAATCTATTTCTAATTTCGGGCTCATCATACAGTAGATATATCCTCACGTATTTTATTTGTTTTTAAATCAATATTTGTTTCTCTAAAATATTAAAATTTCATTTGCTAATTGGCTATTTGTTTAATTATTTTTTTAAACATATGACATAAATTACGGTTATGTTCCAATTTAAATAAAAAACAAAAAATCTTAATTCGCGATAAATAAAATCCCAATTATAATAATTTCGTTATCTGTCCGTTCGTCCATCCATCCATCGTAACTTAAAGTAACGTCCTTAACTTCTTTAAAGTCATTTTTTTCCTTTTTTTTCTTTTAATTCTTCTTTACAGTATTTTTTTTTCATTTTTAATATAAATAAATAAATACTTATTCCTTAGGAACCGACATGTAAAAGTGCCGTAATTTTTGACGGGATACAGCTAGTATTAAATAAAAAAACAAAAAAAACTTAATTTGCGATAAATATTTTTATCTCCTTTCAACAAGAAAAAAATGAACAATGGCATGGAGTGTTAAATGTAGTAGCTACGTAAGCAATATTTTAAAGTATCTAAAATTTTAACTGATTGCATCAGAATTGCATTTTATACAACAATAACGTAGATAAATTTTAAGTTAACCCTAAAAATAAAGTTGTTCCATTAAATCATTCCGATAAATATAAACATTATTGTAACGACTGTTCAGCATTTTATATAGGTAAAAGGGCACGCTGTTTTAATATAAGAATAAAATAACACCTAAGATGTCTTAGTAATAATAATTTCTCGGAGTTTTCAAACCATCTGCTGGAGATAGGCCACTTATAAAAAAGAAAACGGAATCAAAATTTTACATTTATAAATAAAAAAGGCCTTAGGTTAGATAATTTAGCAATGTTATTAATCAAAAAGTCATTCAATACGGAATGCAATATAATTAATAACCAATTAAATTTAAGAAATAATCCATTATTTAATATAAATGTCTCGCTGTAATACTGCACCCCTTTCCACCACCATAAATGAGGCCATCCCCCACCTCATACTGACTCTTTTTACAAATTTAATTTCTGTATGTAATTGTGCGTCCGCCCTAATGAAAATACAGTGCGGTATCGAAACCGGAAGATGTCTAAAAGCAATCAGTGCGGCTTATACAAAGTTTGTTAGTTTTCTCAAATTAAAAATCAAAAATTGTTTTCTTCTTATCACCTAACTATTATTTTGACCTGGTTCTAACACAGTTTTAAAGAGAACACTATTGTAAGAGTCTTGGTACAAAAGAGTCAAATTTTTACTCAAATATCAGATGATACTTTGCTGTTCTAAGGTTACGATATAATATACAGTAAGCTAAGTTTCGTTTAACAGAGAGGAAACGCAAAACGGCAACAAAAGTAATGTGACCGCAAAAATGGTCTACAGGCGTTCGCCGTCCAATGTTTTGCTTTCAAGCACCTGCTGTTTTGGGAACGCCTGTATTACTTATTACCTACTTTTATTAAGCAGCCATACTGAAAGGTGCACACAGTCACGCTAATTGCTGTAATAGTGCTAATTTTTCAAAAGAAGATATTGTTTAAAATCAGTATTTTGTATTCACACACAACGGTACAAATTTTTTTGGTGAAGGGAATGAATTGAACGGTCCAATGCCCCCGACCTATTGGGATTAATCAAGCAGCCATAGAGGGCGCAGAACTAGAGCAGTGGATATCACGGATCGTGTAGCGAAGCTAAATTGGCAATGGGTGGGGCATGTTGCAAGGCAGGATGCCACAATATAGATTTCTGAAAGGAAGACATTGGGAGAATAAAAGAGGCGTCGGAATATTTCTTAAAATATGGGCTGTGGGGGGAAAGAAATGGTTACAAGAAGCAAACAGGGAAGGATGGAAGAATGTTGAAGAGGTCTGTATCCAGTAAGGGGAGATGAAGAAGAAGAAGAAGTGAGGTAAGGATTATTAATTAATATTTGTTTCCCAGAATTTTTAATAATGCACAACTTTTTTTCTCATATGCGCCGCACGCACCTTTGCAAGTTCCTAAACTGTAGAATACCCCCAGTAATAATAATTTCATTAATAATGATAATAATTACTGGATCATTTATAAAGCGCCATTTTCACGAGTACTCACCTTTAGGGCGTTGTCCGTTCGTAACTGCATAGAATCCAACAGCTGATATCATTCCGTTTTCAAAAATAGTATGATTTCAAAATTGTTATTAAATAAATTGAAAACATCGACTTTATGCTTTTTTAATAAAATTTTCCGAATTACTTTTTTTTAAATAATTTTATATTTTCTTAATATATAATATTTTTTTTAAATAATTAAATATTTCAGTTTAATGAAAATTGAAACTAATAGGGGCGTCTTTTACTATATCGTAAATACGTCCGTCACTAATGCTAACTGGTAGCATTAGTGACGGACGCAAATAATGATGAGGTGTACGAGTATATAATGAGGTAAAAAAAGTATAATTCTCTGGACAACAATGTCCATCACTGATGCTACCAGATGGCTCAGATGTTATAATCTAATAATAATCTTATAATATTCTAATGTAATATAATAATAATAAACTAATAATCTAACAATACCAACACATACAAAGAATGAGTACAATAAGATTACCATACACAGCTTTGCATGGCGTACCAGATGGACCGCGCCCACCAGGGAGACCCCCGAAGCGGTGGAGAGATAGCTGGAATTCAGCGGAAACTTAATTCAAGGGGAAATTTCTGCACAAACAGACTCTTGAGTCTAAATAAAGTTGAAGAAGAGGATAATAATTAGGTATGAAAAGTAAAAAAAGCATAATTAGCTATTTAATAATGTCGATCACTAATGTTGCCAAAACGCTACGCTACTATGGATAGCTGTTCTCCATGCCTTCTGGCCGAAACATACGTCAATTTTGACGTGTATTTCGTCATAGCAAGTGTAAATATAATTTATATTATTGCTTGTGTAAAAATAAACGTACGTCAATTTTGATGTTTGTTTCGTTATAGTATAAATATATTTAATAAATATATCGTGCAATAATTGTGGATAAACTACTCAGATTCCGGCCCTCAGATGGTCGGCACGGACATCTCTCACCTCGATATAATTCAATGTCGTAATGATTTATTTTTTAACAGAATTTTACAGATTTACCGATACTGCCTTTCTCCTACCACGGGCGTTGCATAACTCCGGAGGAATTGGTCGCACCGAAATCAAGGTCAAAGCCACTCCAACTGCGCGAAGACCGCTGGTACGTTACGTTTCGAAACTGGTCTTCAGCAGCACTTTACTGCCATCTCGCTGCGGCCATTGTTCGTCTGCCGCGGGGCCTGGCTTCGCGGTCGGCGCTGAGCACACGGTGAGAGATTCGAAAGATGAAAGTAAAGACGGAAATAAATGGCACACGTAGTGATCCAATGTTTATTAAATGTGGTGTGCCTCAAGGAAGCACACTTGGTCCGATACTTTTCATAATATACATTAACTACTTTTTAAAAACAACAATTGATAGCGCAACAAAGATTTGCTATATTGATGATCCTGCAATTATTATAAATGGCACCACATGGAAGGAAACATTTAAAAGGGCCGAACCAGTTATTGCAGAAATTAACTAGACAACCACTTATTAACACTCAACTTAAAACTTATGTGTATTATTTAAATTTTATTTCTAATATGTCGTATTTCTAATGTTTTAACTTATAAAAAAAACTGTACAGTTAGTTGCTTTAGAACAGATCTTGTCTAGTGAAGCAACTACCTTAATTTATATGTGTATAATTACACGAAATAATTAAATAAATAAAAAAAAACATTTCACTTAAAATCACATAATTTCAAAATTAAAGGTTGCTGGACCATTTCAGATATATTTTTACTCCAGATGAACCTTATCAGTGTGAAGCTCAAAACAATTTTTATATTCATAATTAACTACCTGAGCCCACCGGCTTCGCACACGTACATTTTTAGTAACTTTTAGTCATATTTTATCAATTTGTGTATTAATCTTAACATATATATATGACATCGCAGATTTTTTTCCTGTAACTTCTCTATAGAAAGTATTTAAATGTCTCGGCAGCTTTAGTTGTAAAACCCTTTTATTTTAACGGGATAATATATAGCCTATGTCCACCCTTAAAGTCCATTCTAAATATTGGTGAAAGAAGATTTGAAATTGGATGAGTGGTTTCGGAGATTATCTCCTACATCCAAATTTACAACCTTACAAACTTCAAACTTTACCTCTTTATATAATATATTAGTATAGATAGAAATTTAATTTGTTTTCACCACTCATATATTAATTAATATCAAAATGTTTCAGGGCCAATGGTCCCTTCGTCAGGATACAATGTGTACTAACAAATTAAAAATCAAAAATCGAAGTACATATAGACAATCAAAATATACAAAATAATAATATACGTAAAATGAATTAAGTTGCTACGTGGAAAAAAAATGTTTGTAAAAAGGACCTGGTTATTGTTTCGATTCGAAATTCTATCATCAACTTATATTGCAGTATTATGTTGTAAGATAAAAAATTGATCAAAAATTGTAAAACTCCGGATATTATCAGCAGTTCCGGTTCGTAGCTTTCCATTTCGAGCTCTGGGGCGATATCGCTTGTGTAGGCAGATAATCATGCTATCAAATTACTATTATGATAGAGAATTGGCAATCGAATATTTTTGTTAATTGGTTAAGTGCAAATAACTTGAGCAGGAAATTGGGTCAAAGTGAAACGTAGTCCATTCCGTAATTTGTGTGAAAATCTTCTTTGATCAGATGAATGAAATACTTTTCAGGTTTCTGTTTTTGATGGACATAGTTTGTGTGTACGCTACCAATGGAAGAAGCGAGTAATCATTTCACAAGTAAATAATAAGATAATAATAATAAATAAGTTTATTTAATATTTCACAATGTTTTATTTACTTTATCACTTTCCTTTTATAAATACGGGACGCTAATATTTAATGATTTATTGTTTGCAGAAGGTAAATATGATTAATATTTCGCTTTTGCTGCGACATACTAGTATGATATAAATAGTGGTATATCTTTGTATTATTGTTGGCTCCCATGAATTTTTTAATATTTTATTTGTGAAAATTTTTATAGAAATTAACAGTATCTTGTATATTATAATTGTTTAAAAAACTGCTAAATACAGTGCACAACACTACCATTAGCAGTGTCAAAAATAAAGAAATTGTATAAAAAAATGTTAAAGAAGCGATATGTAGAGATTATTTTTAAGTCCTACACCTAGATATTATTAAGATATGTAGAAATATTATATGTATTATGATATTCGAATCACTTCAAGAATGATTTTTGGTGAAATAAATAGGTATGTATATTTTTTTACATCAATTTTATTTTTTCTGCTGGCTAGTATATTTCTGACGTTTGATTTCTAGGTTAAGATGTACGGTCAAGTCAAACTCAAACACGAAACCTTTTACTTCATATGTATGCATTTACATTATTCGCAAATAACTTAAGGGGGGGGTAAGGTTAATTCGTACAAAAAAAGGCAAGTTTTTGTGAATTTTTTGTGACGACACAGTTAAAATCTCTTTATTTAAACCAATGATACATTAAAGTATGACATTTGAAGAATATTGTGTAAAATTTTCAAGACGAAATATTAAAAAATACGGCAATGGCAGCAATTATTCGGACGTATCTCGGAAAAAGTAGAATTGCGGTGTCCATCATAACTTGGTGCTAGATCATCTGAAATCAAAAAATCAAAGTTCATTCGTTAGATAATAGATTTTCCCAGGTAACGCTGGGAGGGTTTTTTGAAATTTTAATTTTTCAATTTTTTGGAACACTTTGAAGGGAAAAACGCGATTTTTTGCGAAAAATATCGACTAATTGGTTATTAAAAAATAAAAATTAATAACAAATTTGAAAAAAAGTCTCCAGAGTTACCTTGTTATGTACAGAAATAGTGCACAAAATTTCAAAAGGATCGGTGCAGTAGTTTTGAAGTTATGATGGACACCGACTTTGAAAACGTGAGATGTGGGGAAAACGCTTTAAAGTTTTGCATACTGTAAAATTCAAAATAAAACTCAACACTTATTTTATACTTACACATAATCGTCGATGCCATGTTCACACAGCAAAGAGCTTTCATCATCAGCATCTTTTTGTCCTTGTCTACACAAAACTCTTCCAATACAATAGCACGTCCGGTAGTCCTCAGGTGAGCGCGTCTCTCAGCTGCCCGAGCAGGTATAGAAAATCAGTCTGAGTATCGCTCAAATGTTCATAATTTCGTCAATTTTGCTCCGATTGACTTGAAATTTTGACACAATATTCTTACGATGTTATACATTCGTTTAAAAAATTAAAAATAAAATGCAAAAAAAAAATTTAAAAACCTTACCCCCCCCTTAGCCGTGAATATTAATATCTTGATTAAGATGACATATATATATCATGACATCAAACGTTTGAGTTTTAACAGCGTGGAATGCCACGTCAAAGTTGGAACGCTTTCGAAGAGTGCCCTACATGGTTGAAGAGGAATTTAACAGAATAAATATTAGGCAAAGAGTGAATGCAGAAAGAATAGATCATTAAAAAGAGGGAATTATAGGCGTGCAGGGCAACTTATATATATATTATAATAGCTTCAAAAACGATGCTGCATGCAGTGCGTAATATTATCATGTTGCCAGTTTCAAAAAATAACGAAATCGCATGAAAAAACGTAAAAGACTAGCTGCGAGTAAATTTTGAATATAATTCAATCAAGAGTGTTTTAGCTCCTGGCTAGCTTTAATTAAAAAAAAATAACGTTGTTAACCTTTGATTTATTCCATTCCATTTTATTCTCTTCTCTTATTCTCTCGTTATTAATATTATTATTGTTCTCAGCGGAACCTATAACCGCTAGAGAATGCCTCTCCAGGTGGCGGTTAGGGGAATGCTGGCCAGATATGGCGGGTAGGAGGGAAATTAAATACCTCTCGCGGACCAACAGGTACCCAGAATGGGCGGCTACACGCAGCGTCTGTTCCCTGGTCAGGGGCGGCTGACCTGGACCCTGGTAATGGAAGCTGCACTATCAATAGTAGCGGTCGAAGATGAATGACATCAGATGGGCTCGAGTGCAGGTAACACCAGGCAGAATTGAATTATCAACGGTACGGTTGTGGCACATCAGAGAACCACCACAATCAGATCTCTTGGTACAGTGGTCGGCAAGGTCATTAGTCAAAAGAGCCGAATATCGGTAGTACAACGATTTAGATTTCTTTTGAGAGCAATTTTTTTTACAAGAACCCTGTTTTCAAAAGTCGGTTAAAATTTGGTATATTGAATGAAACTGTATGCAAACTTTATAATAGTCTTATTTATTGATAAAAATTACATATTATTATTTATTATATTATATTATTATTTATTAAAATGAAAATATGAGCATTATTATTAAGTGAATATTATTTTTTAATCAAATTAAAATGTGAAGAAGGTTTTCCGTTTGAAAGTTTGAATATGTCAGGTTTGTATGTTGTTGTTTTTAATTTCAGGCACGATTTCAGGTTCTCATTAATAAGACGAGTTCTCAATTTACTTTTGATAAAGTTCATGCTTATAAAAATACTGTTCACATGAATATGCAGAGCCGAATAGTGGAAAAACAAAATACTAGTTATAAACCGCAGTCGGCGACAACCACCCTAGTACAATCATTACGGATGATAACCGCCAGTACGATCGCCGACCTTCGATAGGAGATGGCACTATAAGGCCCGGTTGTTTCAAGTTGGATTAAAGTGAACGTTCTTTTAAAGCATAGATTTTTAAGTTCTCCACCAATCAGACGATCCGTTTTCGTAAAAATCTATGCTTTGATCGACCGCTTACTTTGATCGAACTTGAAACAACCGGGCCTTAGAGGAAGAATTCTCCTTTACCGGTTAATTGGCACAAATCGCTCTCTAAGGGCGAAATTAATATTTTTCCACGCATAATTGACTTAATTAAAAAATAAATCCTCCCATCTTGGACACGGTCGATCTGCGATGTGAAGTGCTACCAGTGGCGTGCTGCGCACACAAGCAAAAAAGTTATGCATTAGGGAGCTCTATAAATAAACTAATAAAAAAAAATAATTTGAATGTATTATTTGTATGTATATATTATTTGATTAATTACACCTACATGTTTCGGAAAAACCTTTCCATCGTCAGGGTGTTATACTATATATGTCAAAATATCAAAATGAAATAATTATTTAATCTCAATATACAATGTCTCTCTGTCAATCTACAGTATTGCTGAATCAATTTAATTTTTTTTTTAAATTCATCACAGTTCATTAATTACAATTAATAAATAATATACCTATAAACTCGAACTATTTCTATTTATATGAATACGAATTAATTTTAAGTGCTGTGTGATTAAGAATATTCAAAAGGACATCATAAAATGTTTGACTGTTCACCACTTTCTCGTTTGTCGTAATATTGAATTAAGTCCCATTCCCGATTTATTTATATATAAACTGTTTTCGAAAAATATTAGACATTTTTGCCGTAGTAATGCATAAAATAGGTACCTATTATACACATACATATTATATATTTTTTATATACAGAGTGTAACAGAGCTAGTCTATAATACTTTACAGGTAGATTCCTACTTCAATTACGAGTCGAACGGAGGTATGCAACATCAAATTTCGCATTTTCTTTAATATTTCTAACTTATTTTATATAAAACGTTGGACTATCATTACAGTAATTTATATCGAATATCCAAAATTCATTCCCTTTAATACAAGTCAAACAAAATGATGAAAATCTTTCAAATCCAGTTGGAAAAAATCCAATTGGAATTTCTGCAGTGTTCTATCATTTTATTTAACTTGCATTAAAATCAAGGAATTTTTCCTAATTGATATACTTATTATTTACTATAATGATAGTTCAACTTTTCGTTAAAAAATAAGTCAGAAATATTGAAAAAAATTTGATATTGCATAAGTTTATAATTATTGATATTATTAGGTCATGGTTGCTTGAACATGAACGAATTAAAGCAGGAATTAAGTATCGTGGACTAGCTCTGTTACACCCTGTGTATATAGTCGGTAATAGTTTATATTTACTGCACGCCACTGTGTGATACGCCTTTTCTTGCTCTTAGTTATTAGTCATTATCTCTGGTCAAATGAATTATGGTATGGTGAATTATGTAACGTTAAAATGTTACATCAATGGCCCAAGAGGCGCTGCAGTAGGTAATTTTATTTAATATTTTTCTTACGGTACCCAGTGTCAAGAATGAGTTTTTGTAGTTTTCACATATGTATGTGCTCGTAAGCACTAAGTACCAACTGTAAATTAAATTGTTTTTAAATGTAAAGATTAAATGTGTCGGTTCCTAAAAAATAAGTATTTATTTATAAAAAAGTAAGTATTTATTAAAAAAGAAGAAAGAACTAAAATATTTTTTTTTATACTATAAAGAAGTTACTAAAAGTACGGACGGACAGACAACGAAATTATTATAATTGGGATTAAATAACAAGGATGAGGATGATTTAAAAAAAATCAGGTGTTTATATATTGATTTGTAATGATTGTGATTATTTTTATACAGGAAAGACGTGTAGAAATTTTGATGAAAACACTTGAGGTGTTTAAGTAACAATAATTATTCCAAATTATATGTGTTTAATGTAAAGCTGATCTTAGCATAATTAATAGAATTAAAAAAGGGTCGCTCAGATGGTTTGGGCGTGTTGAGCGAATGAGTGAGGAAAGAATGGTAAGAAAGGTATATAATGCAAGTGTTGATGGCGCCAGAAAGAGAGGGCGACCGCGGAAGACGTGGCATGACCAGATTAACCAGATACTGGAAGATGGTCCCGTTACAAGCCTCGACAACCGGCGAGCTTGCACGCGAAGATGTACGAATGTGGATGAGGCGAGAGTTGTATGTCAGGACAGAAGAGTGTGGCGCTATATCCTATCTGCCTACCTCCACGGAGAAACGGCGTGGTGGTAAGTAAGTAAAAATATGCAGCACATCCCAGCCCGCGTGAAACCATCGAGTACTTGTGCGCTAGCTCACTCCAGTCGGCGTTCGCCCAAGCATTTCCCATCTTGACACCCAGATTTTGATGAAGTCCCCGAAAAGTCAAAGATTCCATCTTCGTCTCTGTGAGACATCTATAATTATTTATCTTTATTAATGTTGATCTCTCTGGGGATAACATCGCGTACCTAATTGTGTTATTAAGAATTTGAGTATGCTCAAAAAATACCGCAAAAAACAATTGTTTACTGGATATTGACAATGGCTATGTAACTATGCGAAATTATGCTTTGTGCAATGTGAAAATGTATGTTTTGTAGGTGTGGCTGCAAGCTATTTCTAGGTTGCGGCTTGTAATGTGGTCATGGTTCGCTGAAGTCAAATCATTTTCATCATAAATTTAATAAATTGAAGATAATGCTTGCATTATGAACGCGAGAAATTCATTTATCAAATGGTTTTGATGGAGGTGCGTAACCAGAAAACAATTTGCATGTCAAATTCGATAGTGCAGTTACATTTGTAGAAATTATATTATGCACTTGGAGCAACCATCCATCAGAGACATTGTTGACCCACACAGAAGACGTCAAATTACCACCAAGACGATATCAATCTAGTACCCATGTTATGCAGTGGGGTAGTGGACTATTCAGATCTGCTGTTGTCAAAGAATGTTTCGATCAGTAGAGTTAGGTACTAAAAAAATTAGGTCGCAATATACGATTGAGCTCCAATTTAAAATTGAAGGACCCATGTATTCAGGATGTCTCGTGGCTAATAGCAACAACTTCGGGGGAGTCTACTTCATTCAATTTTGATTAGAAAATATTATTTACATTTTGTGTGATGTTCGACAGTTACGGAAATAAGCGACTTATTTTCCGTAAATTTTGGACTATCACTAAAACAACTTATGCGGAATATTAAAAATTTTGAGATTTTCTTTCCCATCCCCCTCCATCGATTAAGATAACATCATCGACCCACCTTTTTTGAGGCCGACCTTTTTCTCTTTATATCCCACGGTCTCCATTGTAAAATCCTGAATGCGCATCTGTTAGTTCCTTGTCTAGCCATTTCAATTTGGTAGTATGATCCATAATATCGATTGGAATTTAATTTCTTCGTTTCTTATTTTGTTTCTAAGACTTACGCCTAGCATTTGTCTCTCCGTAAGTCGTTGTATATATTTTGGATTGTGTAAAGTATAAGCAGTAGTGAATATTCGTATTCGCTCGTTTGGCTATACACCGTGTATCCGAACACACCTACGCACTCTTTTACTGGGGATTCCCCTTTGGATTTTTTGAGTTCCCAAGTTGTCAATTGTTTCACAGCATAACGTGAGTTCTTTTATCTACTTTCATTGGGTTATTAATAAGGTTAGGTGCTCATTTCATGTAGTTTTTGTTTTGTAATACGTATTGTTCGTTCCATTTTATTTCCGTTGTGTGTAAAAGTGTTAACTCTTATAAAATAATTTCAAATTAAATCTAATAA
>JADDOH010018166.1:0-24717 GCA_016648135.1 Agrypnia vestita
GGAAGGAATCAGTGCTTTGCCGACGCTGACTAATCAGATTGAACATCTTTTTAAGAAATACCTAGCTCCTTTCACAAAAAGAATGGAGAACCTTGAGTCCAGTGTCGCTGGTATTAGGTCTGACCTAAATAAACTTAACGACAGCACTAAAACAGCTGCCAAGCAATACACGCAACTGAGCAAAAGAATCAGTGCGGTAGAAGATAAAGTTAACGCAGGTGGTGTCATACCAGTCACACCTGACGGTATTATCTCTGAAATCTACGAGAGGCAGAAGTGTGAAAGTAAGGTTATTGCTTTAAACGTCCCGGAATCAGAAAAGCTTGCCGGCGCTGACCGGCTCCAAGACGACCGTGACAGGCTTTCTACGATAATTCCTACAGGAGGTATCTGACTCTGTACCTAACATGAAACTACGTCGACTTGGCAAGGCAGCAGAGGGGAAGACCCGACCCCTACTACTTGAAACTCCATCTGCTAATGAAGCGAGGACTTTATTGAAAACAAAACCGTCGGAAGGATCTAGGGTTATCTTCAAACAATACCTTACACCAGCACAACAGAAGCACCTTCAGGAGCTGAGATCTGAATTAAACGCGCTGGTGGACAATGGAGACATAAACAAGACCATTAAATACGTCAATGGAATTCCAAAAATAGTTGACAAACATACATTTCGCCCACCAAAATCAAAAACGATGCACAAAGAAAAATAATTTACAAATTTATTATCAAAACACAAGAGGTCTTAGAACTAAACTAAATAGTTTTTTAACCTCTTCTGCAAGTAACAATAGTGATATAATCTTTGTTAGTGAGTCTTGGTTAAACTCTTCTATAGCTGATGGTGAAGTAATTAATGACACATTTGCAATATTTAGAAAGGATAGGGATATCAATACAAGTATTTACAGCAGAGGAGGTGGAGTATTTATTGCTGTCAAGCGCAGCATATTCTATTCAACAGATTCTTCCTTAGGACCAACTGGATTGAGTTATACATGATTGACACCGTTGATGATAAAGTTAAGTGGTTTTATGAGAAAATCAATGAATGCATTGAGTACCATGTTCCAGTCTTCTCAAAGAAAACCAGCGACTACCCGTGTTGGTTCTCAAAAGAACTCATAAATAAAGTTAGGCAAAAAAAAGAGGCACACGCGCACTACAAGAGAACACACACAAAACCAGCATATATCCGATTCAAGAAGCTGAGATTGGAGTGCAAAAAAAAACTCAGTGCCAGCTGCTACAGGAACTATGTTACCAGGATGGAGTCCCTGATGGAGACCGATGCTAGCCAGTTCTGGAAATTTGTGAAAAACAAGCGTCGTAATAACCTTGACATTCCATTTGAAATGTCTTGGAATGAGAAAACAGCTGTTAATAGTGGTGAAATAAGTAACCTCTTTGCATCATACTTCAGGAGTATATATACTATTAACAATGCTGCCCCAGCGGACCATAATACTAGTACTCGAAGCGTCAAAGATGCTAACTTATCGGAATTTAGCGTCACCTTTGATAACGTCTTTAAACAGCTAACGAGTCTGAAGGTCAGTAAAGGATCTGGGCCCGACGGTGTACCGAATCTCTTCCTAAGGAATTGTGCAGCCGGTCTCTGCAAGCCCATAACGCCCATAACGCATATATTCAGCAAATCACTACAGCTTGGAGTCTTTCCCTCGGCATGGAAACTCTCGTTCATAAGCCCAATTCACAAATCTGGTACTAGGTCTGAGGTAACTAACTACCGCCCGATATGTATACAAGTTGCCATGTCAAAGCTTTTCGAGAAACTAATTCTTCCTCAACTTACATTTGCATTCAAAAATATAATTACTACAAAGCAGCATGGCTTCTTCGGTGGCAGATCTACAACAACGAATCTGTATCTATACATTAACTACATACTCAATGCTCTGAACCAGGGGGTGGATGTACATGCTATCTACACAGATTTCAGTAAGGCTTTCGACATGGTAGACCACGGAATCCTGATTGACAAGCTCGGTCTGTATGGTGTGAGAGGCACAGCATTAGAGTGGTTCCATTCGTATCTAACTGGCAGATTCCTACAAGTCAGAGTTAATGGATTTATCTCTGAAGAGTATGAAGTATGCTCTGGTGTCCCTCAAGGGTCACATCTTGGTCCGATTCTCTTTAATATTTTCATCAATGACATCGCAGACAATTTACTATCCGATTACCTACTATATGCAGATGACATGAAAATTTTCAGAAGAATCATGAATGACCAAGACTTAGAAATTCTTCAGCACGATCTCAATGAACTCCACAGGTGGTGTACTAAAAACAAACTAATGTTAAATATCGGTAAATGCTCAGTAATGTCATTCTCTAGATCACGAAATCAATATCAGGCTAATTATCTCATTGATGGACATCATCTCCCGATAGTCACCTCGGCAAAGGACCTTGGCGTTATTGTGGACCATAAACTGAATTTCTCAAGCCACGTGGAGAAAGTTGCGTCACAAGCTTTCAAGACTCTTGGTTACATCATTAGAGCTGGGAAGGACTTCAGCAATGTCTACACGCTGGTACGACTATTCGACAGTCTTGTGAGACCGATTTTAGAATACTGTTCTGTCATTTGGTCGCCGTATACCAATAAACTAATCAATCAGCTCGAAAGAATACAACGCAAACTATGTAAATGCATCGCCTATCGTACACGATCACCAGGAGATATTGAGACCGTATATAACAGATTTAGAATCAGCAAACTAATCACTCGAAGACAATTGTCTGATCTGACCTTCTTCTACAAATCTGTCAACGGACAGATAGACTCGCCCGAGATCCTGGAACAATTTGGCATTATCACTGCTAGGCCGGATCTAAGAGTGCGTAGATTGTTAGAAACCACTAAATCCACAAAAAGTTACGTGTACAATGGCCCAAGAAATAGGATTGCCAATCTGGTGAATAGCCACTGTGTTGATATCAACTTCTTCGATGAATCATACGTCTCATTCTCATCAGCGGCAAAAAGATTGTTATCACAGTATTAAAATTACCCTCAACCCTATATGATTATACCATGTTGTTACTATGCTAGTATTGTTTTTTTTTTTATATATGTGCAATTTTTCTAATCCATTCATTTAAGTCTATTATTTTTGTAAAATCAATGTATATAGCCGATTGGCGTATGAATAAATAAATAAATAAATAAATAATAATTGCATATATTAGCTTTTTTCAGTACGCAATTAATTTATTTAATAAATAATAATTCATGTACAAAATAAAAATAATAAATTTCCTAATTATTTTGATTGGATTAATCGACGTGTGCAAAAAAGGAGAAAAAAGTTTGGATATACATATATCAAATTTTTGATATATATCAGATATACATATATCAAAAAATCAGATTTTTTTATTTTTATAAAAATCTGATTTTTTCGAACCCTGATGCAAACAGAACGCCCCCTTATTCTCAGGAAATTAGAATCTAATATCACTCTAGGTAACTCATGTTTCAAATTTTCGTGAGAACTTTAGATTATAATTCAAAGCACAGTAACATACCACTATCTTAGTTTGTCATTGGAGTTATCTGTAAGAGTTTGAATGTAACTGGACATAATATTGGTGTTTATACCCGCAACTTGAAAAATATTTGATGATTGCAAGACTTCCAATATTTTTGATGAAATCATCGACAGACACAAGAAAAAATATTCAAGGATTCGTCTGAACACTTACTCTGATTTTGGTTTTATCACCGTTTACATTTGAAATGTGAAAAAGAACTCCATCAAAGTCTGCTACGGTCACATCTGTTGTTTCAGGTTTTAATCTGGAAGTATAAAAACAAATAAAATTCCTTAATTCGGAACATTTCCCAGATTTGATTTGAAATAAAACACAAAAAAGGTCTTTTTGATGTTCATAGCGTTAACTTTGTGGTTGGACATAATTATTAATTTGAATTAAACAACTTTGTATCACTTAACTAGTTAAGTGGTTAATACAAAGTTGTTTAATTCAAATTAATACAAAAAAGGTTGTTTATTCGATTTTCAGTGTCATAAAATAATGATCTCATTTCAAAAGCTTAGTCCTGCAACCACTGTCCATTTTATCACACAGCTGATAGAGATGGATGCGATTTTGTTACATTAACAATTTTATGACATTAACAACACTACGCCAAGATCAGACTTTCTTCAATGAACTCTTGATTCAATTGAATGATTTGCGAGCAATCTGTTTTATGCATGTATTTGTCTTTGCATTTATATATAAACTCAAATAAAGAGCTGTGTACTAACAAGGTTGTCTTGTTGTTATTTTTCCCAGCACAAAATTATGGTATTGGATTTTAAAATAGCAAATTTTTTTGCAGTGATTAAAAAATTAGAGGGAACTTGTCATCAGTACAATAAAACCCCTTTTTTCAATATTCACCGCTATACTTCCTCTTCTTCTTCAGGTATAAAATGATTGCGGACTCGCAATGAAAATATGCATTAGAGTTTAGTTCACTGTTTATGTCGGAATTCTAAATATTGAAAGGCATTCATATTTATTTCATTCACTTTACACATCAATTAAGCACCGATTATTTTTTGCAAACTGAAGATGTGACGCAATGCACAATAATAAAAATTGCACATAAATATCTCAAAATTTGCACATAAATATCTCAAAATTTGCACACTAATAACACAAAATAGACTAATTAAATTGTTATCAACGAATAAATCACATGGATCACCTGGCGCTTAGAATAAAATACCATAGGTTGGTTAGCGACATCTAAATTTTATGATACTGTACGTGGGATTATATTTTAAATACAAAAACATCAATGCTTAAGCTATTGACACCTTAAATATTAAAATGGTAATAATAATTAAAATTATGGCAAAAAACCCTCTTAAAATATTTAAATACACAGGAATGTGAAATATGCACATTAAAATTGGCAAATATCTTATATATATTTAAATTACTAATATTTATTAAAATTATATACAAATTCAAATCTTTAGATAGGTTATTGAAAACACTTTAACGGTAACATACGTATGCGTCAGATAAGCCAATCCTAGCGATAAAAAGGCGGATACCTACACGATCCGTTGATCGCGTTTATAGCCTCAACCCGGTTGTCGGTTCGCGGTAAATCCTAAGAATTTTATTGTGGGTTTCAACGTTTCAAATTAAAGTACATGCGTGAATCTTACTTTAATATCCATCCAATAGAATGAAATCGTCAAAATTGTAAGAAAGTGTGTAATACAAATTCATGGTAATGAAAGGTGACTTACCGTGCTTGGGCATTTTTAAATTTAACAGTTAATGTCTCTTCAACTATCCTATTGTTGATCTCGAGTAAAATCATTATTTTTAATATTTAACCACCGCAACTTCACGAAACCAAGCCCTAAAAATTTGACATAAAGCACCTTTTTTAACCGGGATGAATAAGCCAAATGCCACAGATGCTTCTACTGACGAACTGACAATCCATAACTATGTTTTAAAGTAGAGTCATACCATAGAAATTTTCCGAAAACCGGGGTAGTTTGTTATTAGTTATGTATGTTATATTTTTTTTTAATTTTCTGAACCTTTATATAATCAAACATAATCATTTCAGTGTCTGTCTATCTGTCTGTCGTAGGCAGTGATGATCACAGAATATAGGACCAAAAGTGGTGATGGTCAATCTTCAGCATACTAGCCTCCAAGATATGGCGGGTGCAAATATTTTACGCTCGCATATAAGCGCGAAATCTTAACGGTTGAAGCCATGTTGAAGCTACGATCTCTACATATATTATGTAGTTCAAATATCAATGAATGGCCACCGCATTTCCAGGGCCGTTTTATGAGCGAAAGCTCCCATATCAGCCCTATTCATACGTCGCCAAGTTGATAATTTTTTCATTCATGTCCCTTCACGTGTGGCATCGTGTAAAGGGCGACGTCGCAAGGTTCGGACAGCAAAAATTCATTCACTGTTCCTTGTCTAGAACTCAACACATTTTCTTAATTTATGTATAAAAATAGAGAAAATATTATTATCAAGAAATAAAAAGTACATCATTTATACATAAGGCTGTTTTATGCGACATGTATTCACATGTATGTTTAATGGTACCTAAACTTTTCCTATCTACCTTTTTGGTTTGAAACCACTTTTTGGGTTTTTCACACGATTTTAAAGTTTTCTCTACGAGTATGAATAAATCAATTATTTTGAAATGTTTATACCATGTACCATCTTTACGCTCGGTTCATGGGGCTAATCTCATGAATGCGACGGAAACATGTAACAGGAAACAGGAAAGAGCGCGCGCTATACATCTAGCAGCCGCAGCCGCTTGAGCTGCCGGCCTGAATGGATAAAAAAAACATGCCGCCGCACGCAATAAACGTGGCGCGGATATTACAAATTTTGACCAAGCCGTCATCATTTAACATCTATGGTTAAAACTTCCAAACGCGGTTGAATACCTACTGTTCCCTCAAATGTCGTGCGTACTGAAGAAAACATTCAAGAGGCCGGCGAAGAATGCAGGAAATTCTCGTTTCTTATTGGTCTCCAGTAATAATTACGTACTTGAACCTAAAATTTTGTTAATTTCTTAATTTACAGAGATAAGTAAATCAAAAGCAGATACGTGTTGTGTTGACACATAGTTCGTTATACGAATCAATCTCTTACAGTTAGGTAGTTTGATAAAGTAAGCATTAATAAATAATTTTTGCGATAGATATATATAGAAAAGTAGTATCGTATACTTTTAAAATTTGAGATTAATTCCTTTTAATGCCGTATCAGTCAATTCTTTTCAAATCGATACGTAAAATATTTAAAAACAGGAAATTTCCTAAATAATAACAGTCTCGAATCTATTTTCGTTTTATTCGTTTCTAAATTTGCAGAGATGTTTAAATCAAGAGCAGATTAGATGTGAAAATGTGGGCAGCGTAAAAACGAGAAAAAATTAAAAACTGGAGGAGTAGAGCCGAAAAAATCACTTCAATCAATACTCGACTAATATTTTCACGAAAATTTCGTTCGTTACTGAGAAAAGATGTTACACATCATTCGCGACTACTGTAGGACTCGTTCAATTTTTTTAAAGTTATTAACTACAGTTAAAAAATTTAAAAATAGTGATAGCCATAATTATTTTTCAATAAAATTATTTATTTATTGCGACAAATAGTTCTCATAAATTTGGACCTGATACACCTAACGAATGTATCGTCGATTTATGTGACAACCGTGTGAAATAATCATCAACCAAATCAATTGGTTCACATTCTAAGGCCCAGTTGTTTCAAGTTGAAGAGTAAATCCTGGGTTAAACCGAGTTTAACCCATAGACAACATAATAAGTTTAACCCATGTTTAACCTCAAGGGTACGCGAAATCACAAGAAACAGTTGTTTCACGACAAATATTGGATAGGGGTGTTGCAATTGTGTAAACTAAAAATCATAGACAAACGCATGCCAAAATAATTTTGCACATGGCATCACGTTATTTAAATTTCATTTGACAGACGCAAATTCTTCGCATGACGTTCATATCATCAACAATACTGTTTTGCTAATAAGAAGTGAGGATGTCCACATAAAGATGAAAGTGGGCCGCATTACGCAACGAATATAATGCTTTGTGGCTTTGTTCTCGCCTAAATGCGTACTGTCCGACAGATTTTCGAAGTAGATTCTAGAGAGAATATGGTGAAATGCGCCAGGAAGATTAGATTATTGATGATATTAAATATTTTCCTACCTATTTAGTGTTTGCGAGAACAATATGTTTTTATTTGATCTGTATTGTATTTCTTTAGTTTTTCTGTTTATAACCTTTTCTTTGTTTGCAGGTAATAAAAAACTGAAGCCAAAGCCCACGACTCCAAGTGATATGCAGAATAAATTATATGTGGTTCAGTTAGATATTTTCAAAACCCAACTAAAGAATCGGTAGGAAATTCACGAAGTTGTTTTGGAAAGGCGTAAAGCCAAAAGAGATCTGGCTTCATTGAATTATAATTGAAAGTTGTATTTTATATTAAATTTTCATTTTACTGTTAATAGATATATAAAATACAATAAAAGAGTTTCATACACCGAATATATTGTTTTATTATTATTATTCCGCGGACGCCCTCTTTTTCTGCTGCCTTCGACAAACAATTTTCCTTGCCTTTTTCCTTGCTCATCAGTTCCACATGACCAAACATGCGACAACATTGGTAAATAACATCGAAGTTGCATACTGAAAATTCCGGGTTCGATTCTCGGTGAGGTCGCAATACATCTTTCTGATTTCTGTGTTTTTGCCGGACCGCAATTAATTGGGCCTTCAGGACCGTTGTAGCGTCAAAAATTGCTGTACATATGGTTTGAGGGCATAATCCCGGTCTCCTACAATATAGCAATTACCAAATTTGGTACCTTGTACCGGTGTCGTAACTTGATATTTTGTTTGGACATAATGACAAATATATTTCTGATTTTTAAAGTGCTCATCGACTGATTAAAATAAGGTCTGAGGAGCCAAGAAGCAGTGTTTCAGATACATCACCTAGGCACCTTTCATCGATATAAACGTAAAATTATCAAAACCCGAGTGAAAAAGAAACCTTGAAAAAAAATATTGTCGAAAATGCCCTGCGGTAAAATTCATTTAGAGTTGCGGACAAATCAATTTCTTCCGATAAAAAAGTATTGTTCGAGGTCTAAGTAAATTACTTCTCCTGTTAATTAAGGATACACTTTTCTGTAGATCAGTCGATCTTCAGAAAAGCTTGTGTCACCCTACATTATTTTGTACATTTCGACACTTTGTATGTAAAATATAGAAAAATTAAAAAATATATATTATATTGACAGATGATGTCAATTACATCACGCAGGGCGCATGCGCGTCTCTGACCTCAAATTTCGCTCAGAAATCTCTGACAGATTTCTCTTAATCCGAGTTGAAACAATCCGTTTTTGGAAAAAGTACTAAAAATTTGAGTTTAATCTCTACGCTTACTTTGATCCAACTTGAAACAACCGGGCCTAAGGCCTGGTGGGGACCATTGAAAGTAAACAATATTGTAGACGAATTCTGAATATATGCCTCTATTTTCCCTACATTCATACAGATTCATCTCTTTTTATGAAAATTTCCAATCTGTCGGTATCGGAGAGCATGCAAGGAGGATTAGATTTATATACTTTTAAAGCTTATATTAATCCCGATAATCTCGTCCGATTTTTCGGTTCGGGATTGATCTTGTAAAATGACTCAAGATTTCGCGGGATCCCGATCTCACGGGATCGGGATTGTATTCGCTAATTGTGATCTTACTGGGAATCCAACCCGGAACCCTCGGTATGAAAAGCCAATGTTATGCCCACTGGACTACGATAACCGCTAAAGGTTGATTTCTTTAGATCGAATAGCAGAGAGATTTATCTGTTCTGCCAACACCTCCTAGAATAACTAGGAGGTGTTGGTTCTACCCGTAGACGGTTTTTTGTACCAATGTCAATAAATCACATGATCAGATGGGATTTTGAATTTGCAATATCGGTGATTGACTCATGTGATTTGGATTACCTACAGAACGAGAACACGTTCAGTTAATACGTACTGATACGTACAGTAGAGTCCATTCACTTTAGATGAGCCATTTGCATTAGTGTGAGTAACAGTCCGTTTACAAAATCTCGTAACATTCTTTTTTTGAGTAAATGACAAGGCAAAAAATAAATATAAATATTATTGAAGTTGGTTTAAAAAAAGAATACAATTTCACAATTTATGTGTTACAGAGGGTATTACCACAGTAAACTAAGAACAGTAATGTCTTCATACAAACTGGCCGCTACCCATTAGAATGTGTGCGTGCGTGCTCGGCGCCGTGTACGCACGCACTGTGACGCACACATTGACATATAATATGGGGGCACAAGGCGGCGGCAGTAAGGGCCGTGCCTTCGGTGCCATTCGCGCTCGCAGCCGCCGCTTTAGAAATAAAATGCGCTTCCTGAAAAAATGCCTTTTTTGATGTTTGTGGTGCTTTACTAAAAGGTGTGTTGATTATCACAAAGAATGTGAGTTTTTAAAAGTCTACGTTGATATTAATCAGCGTTCTTGCAATTTAAGTGCAGAAACTAGGTATACTAATTACAGAAATTTTCGGGTTTCGTGTCTACCTTATGCGTCGGAATCTCAGACGCTACGAGTTAAAAGAAAGGGAGTAAAAATAAAATGACAAACCTAGCGTCAATGCAAGAGTAGACTAATAACTCGCCGTCAGGCCGGAGATAAACTACTGTTCTGTGTATACTGTGCTAATAACTCGCCGACCGGCCGGAGATAAACTACTGTTCTGGGTATACTGTGGTATTACCACGTATTACTCACACTAATGCAAGTGGCTCATCTAAAGCGAATGAACTCTACATACGTGTATTGTACCCGTATTTCAGATCACTTAACCTCTGGTGTGTGGCCATGCGTCAAATAATGTTTTCGTAGTCTGCCACACTAAATAATGCACGAAAGCGCTATTTTTATTTGAATGTTTTTCATTAAAAATCGTGGTTAGACGCCACTAATTTTTTTTTATTTCATAAAGATACGTAACTAAAGTTTTAATTAGTACAGTAGCCGGCAAACATCTTGAAATTTTACGGCGTAGTGGGGGGAAGTTTGCGCATGAACCATTCCACCAACGAGACCCAAATTTTGCTTCTGCGCATTCCCCCACTACGCCAAACAATTTCAAGAAGTTTGCCGGCAACTGTACTTGTTTTATCACATTACCACTGTAAATTTTTATACTTTAACAATTTCTTTCGACTTATCATACTAAGTATTGTCTTGCCCAAGGAAATTGATTATAAAATAAAATACTGAACTTACATTGGGGTTTTGTTTGTTTTATTTCATACTAGCTGTTCGTACCCGGCGTTGAAAAATAAATTTGTGAGGGAAATAAAGGTTCGATTCGAACGGTAAAGATTTGAATCGAAAATATATCAGGGGGAGGGGAAAGGGTAAAATAGGAGGGAGAAAATGTCACTATGTTACCCGCCGGGTCCTAAAGAATAAGTTTGCAAATTTTGAGTCCTATCGGTCAAACGGTATAGATTTGCATCGAAATTATCACATACCAATCTGCCCCAAATTTTGTACACTTATTCTTTAGGACCAGTCGGGTAGTATAAGCGACATTGCCCCCTCCCCCTTTAACCCATTTCCTCCCCAAAATATATTTTCTGTACAAATCCACACTGCTTGACCAATTGTACCCAAATTTTGCATACATGTTCCCGACGGAAAAAATAGGGCACATTTTTTCCCTAGACATCCTATCCATCCCAGCCTTTGTTAAATGGAAACATTGTTTTAATTAGAGGCTTTGCAAAGCAATGAAACCTTTGTTTCCCCCCACAAATTTATTTCTTACTTAATCCTTAACCCGTGCAATGCTGAGTACGTACAGCTAGTCTTTGAATAAATTCACATTAAAGTTCTCAGTGTCCGTTGGTAGTGCGTGAGTCTTCTTTTAGGTTATTGTTATCTTTTTATTTCACATTTATTGCGAATCATATATCGTATGAAAGACTTTGTTTCGTAGGTTATGATTTTGGAAAGTTATCTTTTCAATAAATCTTGGTTCACTCTAAATTTGTGTTCAAATCACCTAGCCTCATTGCGCGGATCCGCGCTCGCAATAATGCTCATTTTCAAATATGTTTTTTAATCAGTTTATTGATATTATATTAATTTTTTTTTGTATCTTCGGCTGTAAAGGCTGTACAATCTATCGAAATCTATACCTATAAAACTCAATGTCTGTCTGTCTGTTTGTTCTCTACACAAATCTACACCGTTTGTCCGATTCGATTCAAATTTTGCATACTTATGTTTTAGGACCCGGTGGGTAACATAGGCGACATTTTCCCCTACTATTTTACCCCTTTCCCCTCCCCCTGATATATTTTTGATGCAAATCTGTACCTTTGGAATCGAAACTTTGTTTCTCCCCACAAACTTATTTTCAACTTAATCCTTAACCCGTGCAACGCCGGGTACGGACAGCTAAAAATTCACGCGGGCGTAGAAGTAGAACATGTGAAGTAGAAGCGCGGATCCGCGTTTCGGCATACGTGCGGCATACTAGGGTTAACCAAACGCGGCAAACGCCAGTTTTACGTCAGATAAGTGTGACTTGCGCAGGCTTGATGCTTGATACAATCGCTTGTCATAAATCAAAAAACACGGCTCATTGGCGCTTTCAATTCTCAATTCACTTCACCTGATTTTCTTTTTTAAGATTAATTGGATATATGGATTTACGTTATAATTAGCTGACCGCACGTACAAATTTGTCTGTGTGAGGTATCAGTTCGTCGTATTTTTTCATTTCATGATTCGTGATTGATAAGAGGGGATGAGAGTTATATAAGTTCACCAATGTGTTCACCAGTGTTCGCGTCATTCACATCGATTCACATTTCACAAACTAATTTGACTTGATCTGTCGTCTGGCTGGCGGTCTACATTCTGTGATACGCTTCATTCGTTTAATTTGCATTAAATTGACATATACGATCAGTGATAAATTAATAAATTTCTACTATTACTAGTATTGCGTTACGTTGTCAAAATTGTTTGTTTAAAGTAATCTGCAAGATAATCCAATTTTGTTCTAACAATACAAAGTGTAAAAATGGGTTCAAAACAGTTAATACTCGGAATGGATATCGGCACAACTTCCGTTAAAGTATGCTTATATGATGTTGATTCTCGTGAAATAATTGCCAAGCAACATAAGGATACCGCTGCCAATATACCTAGCGATTTAGGTACTGAGGGAAATAAACAGGATGTTCCAAAAATAGTATCTGCAGTTCATGGATGTGTGTCTCGTCTTCCGAAAGAATTGCTAAAACAAGTTGTTCGGATCGGAGTTTGTGGGCAGATGCACGGAATTCTTTTATGGAAAAATGATGAAGATAAAAAGTAAGTTTCAATAAAAATATTTCAATATTGAAAATACATTTCATGGTTTTGATTTTAATAAAAGTATTTCTTGTCAAGTCCAGCATGTCACCACGGCTTTAGTTAATTTTTTTAGTTTATAAAAGGGGACAAATATTTGTTACAAACAGTTACATGTACATTTTCTTGTTCACTAACCATCAGAAAATGGTGGAATATTACAATATTTACTTCATATTATCATTTGACAAACAGATTATTACTGAAGAAAATTTCCATATAGAGTAAAATGTTATTCGGCGAAGTCCATATACCTATTTTGATATAATATTTTTCTACCTGCCTTTGTTTATCTTTATGTGCAAAATACAATCACTTTTATCAAAAATATTCTTGTGTTCAATATCTGTGATACTTGTATGCTTTTAGTGATATAATTGCCAATGGTGCATGTGCACATATACCTATCAACAATAAAATTAAAAAACTAGTACAGTTAATTTTCTTCTATTACAATCTCTGAGAATATTTTACGGTGACATTTATATAACAAACATGAAATAAAATTTTGAATACTTTTTCCAAATTTTTAGGGCATGGGAGGCAATAGAGAAAGATGGAATCTTAGTACGTTATGATGCGCGCAAAGACAGAGTGTCGGCTCTCTATACTTGGCAAGACAATCGATGTAAAAAAGATTTCCTGGATAGTTTACCAAAACCAGATTCCCACCTGAGATGTCATTCTGGATATGGCTGTGCAACTTTACTTTGGATTGCTAAGAACAAACCAGATAAGGTGTCAATGTATAACAGAGCTGGAACTATACAAGATTTTGTTGTCTCTATTATGTGCAATCTCGATATTCCTACAATGACTACCCAGAATGCCGCCAGTTGGGGCTTTTTTGATACAAAATCAAACACCTGGAATGTTGATATTTTAGAAAAAGAAGGTTTTCCAGTAAATATGTTACCTATGATAACTGAGAGTGGAAAAATAATCGGATCACTCCCTGAAACATGGTATGGCATTCCGAAAGGTACTCCGGTCGGAGCTGCACTTGGAGATTTGCAATGCTCTTTCTTAGCCACTCTACAAAATAATACTGATGCAGTTTTAAATATCTCAACTTCTGCGCAGTTAGGATTTGTTGTGGATCAAATAGGAGACCAACTGGAAACTGTTGAGTTTCTGCCTTATTTTAATGGCAAATATTTAGCTGTCGCGGCATCTTTGAATGGAGGAAACTCACTCGCTACTTTTGTAAGAATGTTACAACAATGGGTAATGGAATTAGGATTCTCTGTTCCCCAATCAAAAGTATGGGAAAAGCTTATTTCTTTAGGAAAAGACGACAGCGCAACCTCGTCCATTGTGGTTCACCCTGTTTTATTAGCTGAAAGGCATTCGCCGGACAAATACGCATCTGTGACAAATGTTAATCTATCAAATTTGTCATTGGGCCAAGTATTTAAAGGTCTTTGTGAAGGTTTGATAAAAAATATCCATTCAATGATGCCTAGAGAATTTTTGGTTGACGCAAGTATCACCAGAATACTTGGAAATGGCTCGGGCCTCTCGCGAAACATTGTTCTTCAGAAGGCAGTAGAAAATTGCTATAATCTACCATTAGAATTTACTTCAGGAGGTGATGCAGCTAAAGGGGCAGCAATTGCTGTGATCTAGATATTGTTGTAAAAGTTATTAAAAGTGTTTATAAGAGTGTGTGAATGCAGTAATTTTACACTTATTTTTACTATGCAGATTTGCATTCATAGAAGCTTTAATGGTGCATGTACACAGATGAGATTTTGATCTATTGTCTCAGAGATTTAGCGGTTAAAGTAGTTTGCAGATAAAGTAAGATAGACGGTTAAAGTAGCTGGTCATTCTAATTAGAAAAGTCCACAAAATTATACAACACGCACACACTCAATTCTGTACTATCTCTTATTCTATTTTAAAAACATGTTTCATCTGTGCACACACCATAATAATAGTATTTTGCATGCAATATATAATTTTTTCATGTTATTTAAATAAGAATACCATTCTTATATAATCAAATTTTTTCTGATATATGACAAATTAATATATTGAATCTTGCCAAAACACGTAGACAGTATTTTTGATATATTGCCAAATTCCTAATGAAAGATGTATGTTGAAAGGTTAACATGTTATGTTTGTACATTCATTTAGAATTAGACAGTTTCTTAGAATTTTTTTTATATAAATGTCTAAGATGATCACATCGTTCGGATTAGGATTGCCTGTTGATTTGAAGGATGAGAGTTTATTCCCCGCAACCATAAATCATTTTTATTTATGTAGCACAATGCTTACACTTAGATTGAGAATATGCAATAAGATATTTTCATTGTTAATATATTGAAGAAAAGTAATATATTTCATGTACATACGTACGCTAGTTTCGTTCACTCAGCATTCCCAAGAAACTTTCGATATTTGTTACACAAAATCACACTTATTGGATTCAAAGCATCTAAAAATCTCCTAGATGAAAGTTTTACCTACGCAACAAACATAATTTCCAAATTGTTAGCGAACAAATACACATTCTCATTTACACATATACATATATTTCTTGGGTGTACGAATATACGAATATTTAGTTTATAGGGTAAATATTATGACATTTAATCTGTGAGTAAAATAATACATGTTTTAATATTATTACACCAGATATAACTACAACATTTTATTAATGAAATAAACAGTAAAACCCGTTAATTAGAAATTCAAGAAACAAAAGTAAATTAATTTGAATTATGCGAAACCCATATAAGTCAAAAATTCAAGAGAGCAAAAATTAATTTTTTCCCAATTCATGAATGCATTGCCACATTCTGTAAAAATTGAAAACTTTTGCAAAAAAATTCACATATTTATACAATATTTCCACACATGTCGTTAATTTTTATAATTTGTAAAAAAAATTAAATTGAGTTACATAAAAATGCATTGATATATGGCAAAATATTTTGAATTGACCGGGTTATCTAACTTATGAATCTGAAACTACGAGCCTTGAAGTGTTTGCATAATTTAAAATTGTCGAATTTTTAATTAATGGGGTCATATTGTGTCATTACTATGTAAATAATATTTGTAATATAACGATGCTCTGAGAAATATTACAAACAATATGATCCTTTGTCACATTCAGGTTCAGAACTTTTCAGTAAATTTTTAACAGTTAAGACCAGATGCTTTGTTCTCGTAATCATTCACGCAATTTTTTGTTTTTGAAAATTGACAACATATATTATGTCAATACATATCTTTTGCAACATTATTTTTGTGAAGGAATATCATTTTCTTTACTACATAGAATGTATTTACTATTCTGAGGATGCGAATAGCTTAGTGGAACATTATATGACTTTGTGAATTACTTTTACCTTATTACCTTTGTAAACGTCCTTGGACAATACCCTTATTGAATTTGTTAACGTCTTATCAAGTTTACATGTTATTTATAATATATATTTAATAGATTTGGCACAAACTTTGTGATTTAGAATTATTGTTATGTTTAGAATTTATCAAACCTTTTAAATTTCGCCATTAAATACACCCATATTTTATCAAATCTCTCTTTGCAACTGTATACAGACTATATCAATTATATTGATATTTTTCTTCACAATTTCTTGTACAACATTTTTAATTTTTTTTTATTAAAATAAATAAATGTGGAAGTACATAGTTCATTTATTGGCAGTAGATAAAGTTTAATATTATATTTAAAATGTGTCTGCTTCCATATTTTTTTAAATATGGCTGTTATTTTATTGTATTTCTTTGAAAAAGTAAACAAAACTAATTTTATTGTTATAATTTACAGTTAATTATAATTTTTATCAACTGTATTTTGGGATATTTAGTATATATTATAAGACTAAAGAACAGTCCAACTAAATACACCATTCCTTGTCTTCATGTTTTAGCATTTATATTAATATTTTTTTGGAAATTAGTTTTAAGTGCCTTTGACAAAATAAAACCTGTGATATGTATACGTTATTTTACCATATTTGCTAAAGATTAATAACGAACTATTGAGGAAAAGAAAACATAAAATGTCATTTTGTTTAAATTTGAAGAAGCCAACCCTTATTCACTTGTTCATTAATGTCTGTTAATCAATAAAATAATGTTTCCTCCTATTCTTTGAGGCCAAAAACTTGCATCATCATATTACTCATGGATGGAGATAAAGAGAGTTCATTATTCATATGTTTAATTGAAAATACAATATTCTTATCTACTAGTCTAGTGCTTATGTTGAAAGGACATGTTTTATTAATATTTTCTCTTATCTGTATGTAATATATATCTTTTTTTATCTGATAAAAATTAAATGAACATTTATTTACAGTGCAGTAGAACAAATTCTCATTATAATCTTGTGTTTCCAATCATTCACAAAACTTCCTCTATTTTTTCTACTATTTGAGCTCACAATTGGATTTGGTATTCAATAATAGTATAATTTATACCGTTGTGGATTAGGTTTTACTCTAAACCCCGGAGAAAATTTTTTTGTTCACCTAATAAATATCACCGTGTATTGTAAGATTGTCCGATCGTTTAGTTCCACTGGATTCTTAGGTAAAAATTACAACCTTGGGTTCACATTGTTTACAGCAATCATCTGATTTCCTTCCAAATGAGATAAATACAGTTTAGGGAACAGAACTAGGTCATTTTAATTGAAGGAATAGACTGGAATGTGACACACACAAGTTTTGCTTTGCATAGACTTATTTGTGTATGGGGTGATTTCAGGAAATTAAATATAACTACTAGTATGATACAATATGCGTGCCTTATTTCCGAGATTAGAGATAGACAAGGAATATAGAACAATATAGATTCCTATCTTCTCAAATATTTCGAGTCTTCTGTATTCACTCTTATACCACAATGTTTGTTGCGTCTTCTGTATTCCCTCATATATGTACAACAATATACATCACATGTTTTTTGATTGTAAGGTCTGGATTAGATCTCTTTGGTGAAGCCATTTTGCTGCTGACATCTGCCATATCATTTCAATAAATATTATTGAAATGTATTACACAAATATTTCAAAAGTCTTCTTTACAAAATCAGATGGTAAAAAGTCAATAATATATTTTCATATTTTCCATGTTTATAGCGTTAATTTTGTGGTTGGACAAAATTATTAATTTTAATTAAACAACTTCGTATTAACCACTTAACTAGTAACTCTACATCTATCGGTTAGGATAGTTAGTTTGCATCAGTACTGATGAAGATACAATGGTATCGAAACCGGTAGACATATATATATATTCATTTTGCAATTGACAAAATTTCCGTGTTGCAAAAGTATGAAATGAAGTATCGAGTTACGAATGACATTGGCAATTTTCACTTAACACATTCACTGATTAAAATTCTTATTGACTGATGTCTTTGAGCTGCAGCGTCAGAAGTATAAAATGGGCCATTTTTTGAAGAACGCACCTAACTCAATGTCAGCATAGAAACATGTTCTTTGCCACATCCTCTGAGAACACATATCTTGGACTAGCAGTGTTATTCGATAACGCATGTGCCTTCATTAACACAAATAATTGGGAGTTAATTACTCATTACTTTAATTGAACTATGGGCCATGATTATTTATACGAATGTTTACTAGTTTTTAAAAAATAAAATTGTGTTTAGAAATAGTAAAAATAGTATATGAAATATTTACATGCAAATATGTTAATTAGTCAATTTTATTTTGTTGCTCAATACTTATTGTAATGCTTGTTATAATATTTATTATATCTTGTAGATTATTGCTCTAAGATGTAAAAATATTGGTTCAATCAAAAATTATTGAAAATATTTTTTCTGTAAATATTTCAATTACGGTGAAATTGATTTTGAGAGAACTTTGTTTCGCAGTTGTCCAAGTTTGGAGAGAAATATTTGTATATTTTGTCACACGTATAGGCAAAATCACATGTCTCTGGTACATACAAATTTTGCAAATTACTTTTGTTTATATATTCTTGTGATTACTGAAATTCATATTTAGTTCTGCTAAATTAATTCAAATGGATGGAAAAATGTTAATTAAGTAAGGGAAAGATATATGTTTCACCTAAGCACAAATAAATTCATTAAAAAATAGTCACAATTGAAAAAAAATGTTTATGACTGCTTATATGTATTTATTTTAGTGTAATAATTTTTTTCATTGATTTTTAATTGTTAGCCTATGTGCTTGTACAATCATTGCAGCACTGTGTCTTTCCTTTGTTTTTATATTTTTTAAAAAGCTAGTCACTTCTCGCTGTGAAAATTTCGAATCGCTTTATAATAATTTGTTATGTAAGTTGTTAAAATTTATTTTATACGTGGTTAAAATATTTGTAATAAGAGTTGTTTATTAGTATAAATTTTGTAGTTTGTCACAAAATAATTACTAGGCCCGAATTTGGATTCATATAAGTAGCAGTAATATATAATATTATTAAAATTACAGGAATATTTACATTATAATTTTTTTATTTTATTTTTTAGCATTTTCCCTTAGCAATAAATGTCTCCAAATTTGGTTCCCAATGTTGGAAAATAAAAAAGGTAAAACATTAATTTTTGTTTTCTTATTTGTCCTTAATAAAATAAAAATACTTTTTTTTTTAAATAGAGATATGAACACGGAATACATGTCGCATCAATATTCTTACTATTTTCAAAATAAGCTAAACACTTGTGCTTTGAAAATAGAACTAATCAGATCACAAGGCGAGCCTCATGACCACTACACCAACAAGATACTCAATTGTTTTTATTCAATTTTCTGTTCTTCTTGGAATAATTATCTCAAATATTTTGTTTGAATACAACCTGGGTAGTAATTATGGATAGCTTTTACAACAAATAACTATCTATACCTATAAAACTCTGTCGACGTACCAGCGCCGTGACGCTGACGCCAGAAGTTACCGACGAAACCTACATAGTCAGAGGAGGACCAGTAGAAGCCACCGGCCACCGAAAGAAGACATCCATCATCGTTCTCCGCAAACAGGTTACCCCGACTTAAAGACTTTTTCTCCCGCCCGCCTGGTTCGACCAAGTGTTCTCGTCACCATCCATTTTAACGTTAAGGTCAGACTTTGTATGTGCTTTGTTTTTTTGCTATTGAAAGGCTTTATTTTTTAGGCTAAGGACCTTTCTACATTAATGTTCTCCTTTCATGTAAATTTGCCCTTTTGCATCAATATAGTAATGTGCAAAATAATTTGTTTTTGATTGACGATGTCACCCGCCTTAGTGATATCAGTGCTATTCAGTCATCTGAGACAGATAGTGTCGAGGGGGTGTAACCGCGGGCTCGCGCAGGTCTGAGATCTCCCGGCCGGTTAATCTGAATCATTTCAATCAACTCCCCCACCTATTCATGTCGGCTGGCTCCCATATTCTGTGACTCGTATGGATCACGAAGTGACCGGGTCATAGGGATGGGTAAATTAATATATCAATATTATTTTTTCAAAAATGTAAAGGTCGTCAAAAAAGAAACGAAAAAGGTCGCCACAAAAATAACCAAAAAAAAATATCGATTATCAATTTTTCAATCGATTCAACAATCAATCGATATATCAAAAAAAATATCGATATTTAATATATCGCGACAAAATATATCGACGATAAATATCGTTATTTTTCAAAAAATATTGATATATCGATATTTTTTACCCATCCCTACCGGGTCGTAGGGATGGGTAAATGAAAAAAAATATCGATATATATCGAATCGATATTTTTAAAAAAAGTCGAAAATAATCGATATACATTGCGAAAAATATATCGATATTATTTTTTCAAAAATGTAAGGGGAATAAGCTTTTGGCGACCAAAAAAAAAATAGGTCACCGGAAAAAATTCGATCGATTATCCGAGAAAAAATATCGATGACCAAAAAGAGGTCGCCAGAAAAAAAGAAATAAAAAAGGTACCCAAAAAAAAATCGGATATTCGATATTTTTTACCCATCCCAACCGGGTCACATCAACCAACTATTGTCTAGGAGGTATTGCATCAACTGTGACGCGTCCGCGACCTGCATGTGACGTTCCGCATCGCGTCCTTTGTAAATTAGAATGTAAGTTTTATTTTAAAATAGATTTAGGTAATTTTAAATTTCGCGCGGCACCACGGGTTGCCACCCCGCACCGCCAGGGGTTGGTAGGGTGCCATTGCGGGTGGGGGAGGCTACCCCCCTCCACCGCATACAGAGAAAAGTTGAAGCCGGTGGGCCAAGAACACCTCTTGTCTCGTTCCGACCGCCACCGCCGCAACAGCTCGGACTCCTCGCCCGCGGCCGCCCCTTCGGCGGCGGGCCCTGAGAAAGGCGCCGCCCCGTGTTCAAGAACACGGGGCGGCGCCGTCAACGTCGCTTGAGGGGAAGGCGGCTCGCAGCGCTTGGGACGGTTCCAGATGATGGCCGCTTCACCACGGCGGGCTCTGAGCCGCCGCCACGTGCGCTCAAGAACGCGGGGCGGCGCCGTCAATGTCGTTTGAGGAGAAGGCGGTCTGCAGCGCTCTGGACGTGCTTCTGCGACCTGGACCACGTGCGAGACTCCGGCCAAATCCCGCGCCAAAATCTGGACCACGGGCGCTCCCCATGCGGCTGGCCACCCGCGGCATCCAGATGGCAGCAACGAGGGTCTCCGCTAGTGAACATGTGTTTTTTTTTGTGGACTAAAATGTGAAAGGACACGACGAACTTATGTGGGAATAGGAACGGGTTGTGCTTAGGTTAAGATTAGCTATAAAGTTATTAATAGTGTTCTAGAGTAAGACTTGACTGTTTTTTTTTGTAATAAATGTATATAATAGTGCTAGAGTGTTTGAAATTCCCGCTCCACCTTCCTTGACAAGGCAACTTATTGATAGACGGAGACGGATTAATATAAAACCGCCCTATCAACTGGCTGCCCGTACATTCGTGGGCGATCTGATATGAGTCATATCAGGCATTATTATGTTATCTATGTGATGTACCGGAATATGACGCGAACCAGGTTATTAATTTTGTCCTAGGGCAATACCGAAATCAAAGCGCCCATGTTTCGAAGATCACGCGCCATGTGGTCACAGCCAGGGCAGCCCCGGCATGCTCGACCTTTTGTTCGAGGACGAAATATGTGACCTATTGTTCAAAAAAATAACATTGCGACGGACGATCGCTCTTAGGATAGCCCGCCATAAAACATATGAAACAATGAATTAGAAAGTTAGGGTTGCCGAGGGCGTTGGGCATCGCCGAAGACATTAAGAGTGCACGGCCTTTTGTTAGGATGGGCAATACGTTCGCAACCTTTTGTTCTTAAGTAACATCTTGGAAGGGTAAAAACGGTAAACCTTTTCTTGCAGCGGGACGTATATCTCTAACCCCGATTAAACAATAGAAAGAACATCTTGGCCAAATGCGAACACATGGGACAACGGTTTAGAAAGCTGCGTTTGTTAGAGAAGTCGCCATTGTTTTGGGAAAGACATTTTTTTTAGAAAAACAAGATAATAATTCCGAAAGTCGTCGCAGTAAACTTACTATTGTCCTCGACAGACAATAGAGATGTTTTAGAAAGCGCTGACATACCGATCCACCACATGGCGACGCTATCCGCGAGATGTAGGATCGTATAAATTATATTATTAATATAAGGGCGCGAAGATCCCGCAACGCACGACCAGGCGGTCATTATCAATAAAGATAACAGGGGTCAATCAATTAAGAAGGTAGAGGCCGAATTAGAAATTGAGGCAAAGTGGTGAATCATAATATCGATGTAATATGTACCTAATTAATGAGCAACTGATATGTTTAATTTAAGTAAGGTAATGGTAGTTTAGATAACCCAGGCCACCTCTGCAGGTGGATGTTACTCGTTTTATATGTATTTTTCTCATTTATTCTGTATTCTATTGTTAAGTACCGAAATGAACGGGACATTGCAATTTGAAATAATAACGAGATCATCCCGAATTAATCTAACTTGTAGCAAATAATAAAAAATGTATTGATCGTAACAAAAGGAAAAAAAACTTGATTGTATTATTGCCGACGATGTTTGATATTGATGTAATATATAATATATAACGTAATAGAATATTATCTCGTGAAAAAATGTAACACGGTTGAAGAGATATAAGATTCCGACTTTTTAGTCTTTTGAAATCTGTCTGCAGAATGAATTTTAGCACACGGGGTTGAAACAAAATAGTTTAATTAATTGCAAATAAGTAAATGCCGTGTTGGAATAAACATTAATATTACTTTAGATCGAGGCTTTCATGTCTTATGTTTTCATATATTACATACACCTAAGTGAATAATGTTAATTTGTGAGTTTTAATTATTTTTAAGAATAATGTTAATTTGACATTAGTTATTCAAGCTCCCAATATTGTGTTTTTTTTTATACAAATTTGTAGGTTGTAGGTATATAACCTATCTGTAAACATGCAATTATTGTTTTGATTACTCGTTTAAGCAATATAATTTGTCGGTCTATTTTAAAATAGTTGTTTTAATCTAGTAATAATAAAGCTCAAAAGTAATTCTTGTTTGGAAAATTTTCAATTGTCTGCCTGGTGGAATGTGGCTTATACAATTTTTCTTAGTGTTCTCTATTTTTATTCTTTTCTTATATCCTTATACCAGGGGTGGAAGAAAGCTGATTTGATAAGATAATGATTAGTATAATGAAAGTCCTAAAAAAAATGTTTTGCATTCAATCCAGCTTACATATTGAAGTAAGAATTTTCATTATTTAGGTGTAAATAATGTTACATTAATTAATTTACGCCAAGTTTTCTTAATTTTTCTTCTAGTAATAAGGTTTAACATAATTTCTTGAAAAAAAAAAAAGTGTCTATCGAATTTGATTATGTTAGTATATGTAAGCATTCCTTTCGGGAAAGTGGCGTTGATGCAAATTCATGTACTTTGTAATCCCAAAAGAAATTACAAAGATGTATACAGAACATTAACATTAGGGGACCCGCTTGAAGCATGTATCCCATGTAAATAAGTTTTTATGTTAATTGATTCACTAAGAAATGCCACGATGTCTGTATAATTTTAGCCCTTTGTTTTGTATCTCTATGTCACATATTGACAATTATGTTTGATTCAACTAAGAAGTACGATAGCTTGTTTTATTTAAGCTAAAATTAAAAATAAAACTAAGTATCAAGTACATGTTGTCATTGTTAAAGAAAAAAATTAAAAAGAAAAAGAAAGGAAGAGAATATGATAAGGATTGACCTGTAATGATGTAATGTATAAATAGCGTTAAATCAATGTTAATGATAAGGATTGACCTGTAACGATGTAATGTATAAATAACGTTAAATATTGAGAGGCCTACTGTAAGAATCAAACCGACGACTTAATAATAAGATTAATGTTGTAATGCATACTTAAGGAATTTTACTATGATCTAATGAAACCCTACGTTCAATCCCATGTAATTAGTCAATAATGGTAGAAATAACTGGTCGATAAAAATATGTCTATCTGGCGTGTCGATTTAATTTAGTATGTATATGTAAGCAGTTTTGTTTTTTGGGTAATAAGTGTTGATGCGAATTTGTGTTTTCAATTTTCCGCCTTTGCCAATTTGTACTGTAATATT
>JADDOH010018167.1:0-11529 GCA_016648135.1 Agrypnia vestita
AAATCGCGAAACATTCCGCGCAGCATGTCGCATCAACATCTACGTTCATGTTTCGGGGACAATGACGCGGTCATTTGACGTGTACAGTAGCCGGCAAACATCTTGAAATTTTACGGCGTAGTGGGGGGAAGTTTGCGCATGTACCATTCCACCAACGAGACCCAAATTTTCACCAACGTCTTCTGCGCATTCCCCCACTACGCCAAAGAATTTCAAGAAGTTTGCCGGCAACTGTACACACCGGGACTCGCATATCACTTGTCGCCCGATGAGGTTATGTTGACAGTTGCGTATCTATTTACAATTGCCGCCCGTTGAGGTTAGGATGACGGCTGCGTATCTATTTATTTTAACGAGTTTATCGAAACGTAAGAGAAGAAAAAGGTGATAAGTAGGGCGAAATTATTTACTGCAAAGAGAAAGAAGGATGGATATTCTATGCAATCTTCGAATGTCTGACGGATCTTTTGTCAATTTCACTCGAATGACAACAACTGATTTTGACAATTTATTACAAATAATCGGGCCTTCCATAGCCAAGCAAGACAATATTAAGGAACGCTGTTGGCCCTCACATCATTTTATTTTTATATTCACGGTTTGAAGTGTCCCACAAAATTGTACGGCGAAGAGTTGGAGAACAATAATTTCGTTTTCCCACATTAATGTCAGTTGACAGATACAACGCATGCGCATTAGCTTGTAAACATACCACGTGATACTGACGTGCAGCCCGATGTCCCCGTGAGCTCGCTCGAGTACCGTGCGCATGGCAACGTTTCCGCGGCACGTAGAAATGCCCCGCTATGTTGTGCGCGACGTCGCGGAACAGTGCGCGACGTAGCAACGTCACGTAGACTCTATGCCGCGCGTGACGTTGAGAGATAATTTGTCCCCTAGTGAAAACATGGCTTGATGCCTATCTAGAGCAAAAATGGCGCATCACAAGATCGTATTTTGTTCCCGTGTGTTTCTGCATAATACGTCTAATAGATACATAATAACTTTTATTATTATGTGTGTCGAGATCAAACGTATGGATGTCCGCGGGCAGTTTATACGTCACTTTCCGTTTATCGTTTACCCTCCCGTTCACTCCGCAGCTCCGATTGTTCCTTTCCCTCTCTCTCTCTCTCTCTAGATTTTTTGTTCCGCCGGTGCACCAAGGCTGTCCCATTATTGCTTAGTTATTAACGCTGCAGCAGACATTCCTGCAATCCGCCAAGTTGCCGGCAGCGGGTTGCGATTATACCGTAACGTATACCGCTGTGTTCTTTGCGCCGCGGTGCGGTATTAATATTTTAACATTTGCGGTTCACGGTGTAGCCATCATAGCCAATGTCTGCGGCGTCGTTTTAGCGAGGGTAATTTGTTTATGCGATTTCGTATCCAAAATATTATATTTGAGAAACAACAATTTTGGATTTTTTGGATAAAATTTACCATTGTAGCGTTTTCCTTCGTAAGCCTACTAGCTGTAACCCGTCAAAAATGACGGAACTTTTGTTCGCTAAGCTAAGACCTAGTATACGTTTATAATATGTTTTTGACGGTACACGGAAAGGCGTCCGTACCAACATGCGTGAAGCGGCCGGTTCGTGTTTGGTGGCCCGGGGTTCAAGCTCCATCTCCGGCCGTTTAATTTGATTTTTAGCCGTGAATTCGAACGAAATTACGGACGTTACACGAAATTACGGACGGACAGATAGACAACTAAATTATTATGTTTGATTTGGAAACATGATTTTAGAAGGTACAGATCTATATTTCCTGTAAAATCTCGAATCGAATTCAGTACATTCTAAATTAGTTAGGTATCTTCGGTGACTGCATTCAAAACATTTTTTTTTCAGATGTTGCTGTCTTTGCTTTTATACCCCTTATAAATTTTTGTATTGAATTTTTAAACATGTAATTTTTGCACGGCGTGACCTGAATATTCATTCACATTTTCATTGTCGTATTGTCTGAGGTACGTGTCATTTGTGCAAATTCCTTGTAAATTGTTAAATATTTGTACATTCTTATCTATTGTTATGTGAATGGAAAAGGTATGTCCGTAATAGTACATTCCAGTCGTAATTTATGTTTACACAGTAGCAAATACGTATTTTTATCGTTTGCTTTATATTAATTTATTAACATTAATATAACACCTAGATTACACCAGGCGAGGCGAGAGTAGCGAGTGCATAGGAGCATGAATTTTACGTAAACATTTATTTTGAAAATAAAATAAATTAAATATATTTATATTAGATATTTTAAAATCTGGATAATAATTGTGATTATTACGAGATATTTTTTTTGTTTTGAGTTTTCTGGGGTATTCTGCTGTGTTTCTATGACCTTTCTGGCCCTACGTTTCGGATTGCATTGCAGGGTCCATTATTAGGGCTGATGTGTCGTGAGATACATATTATATTTCCATTTACTTTACAGATTTTTTTTTAAATGCAGCTTATTTCAAAATACTGAAAATATGAAATACTAAATATTACACATCACACAACATATTAAATAAATTTATTATTTTACAGCACTAGCAGTCATATTTGTTCGAATTGTATTGGGAAAAGTATTGGTCTCAAACCATTTATAATAAAGTGCTCCGGGATGTATGTCCTAGTTTTTTTTTTTGTAGAACTATTAATGTCTAAAGGTATCGTACATTTTTTCGATACATTTCTTTCAGTTTAGCTGCCGTATTGCACTTAATGTGCCGCATGTATTTTTTTCAGACTTGTGTAGTAACATAATCCTTCAAAGCTTAGTTTCCTTATGCCGTACCATGATGATATATATATGGCTGATAACTGATAATTTTAAGATAGAACATGCCCAAACATCATCTAAATTAATATTTTTAAGAACGCAATTACTGGATTTTGTTCCCAGAAGTATTATCATTGATTAAGATAAAATTATATATGAGACTTCTATATTTTTTGACTAGATATTAAACAATATATTCAATTTGTACATGTCATTCATCATTTTATTCATTTACCAGCGGCGACATCTCTACTGTTTCATGGAAATGACAAATTTCATACATGGATTGCGATATCGTTATCGTTATTACATTAAATCAAGAAAGCGAGTTGCATAAATAACATGTTTACATATATATACAACTTTAAAAAAAATATTAAAGAATCGTGAAATTTACATTAAATCGTGAAATTTACATAAAGTGATCACTTAAGCCAGACAGCCCAAACGTCCAAAAAAAGACTTCCATTCATACTTAAATAAATAGCAACATTGACCAACACAGAATGTAATTAGTCAAATTAGTTATTATTTATGTTTTTTGTGAAAATATGTTCATTCTTGAATACGTGAAAATTAATTTGTTCGTAGCATTTAGGTAGGTACTTCAATTACTATATTTCAAATATTTTTCGCCAAGCGTCTGTTCAGTAGATATTTGTATTAAAAAGAACATCCGCTAACGGGTGAACGGTCAAATATTTTGCATGGTTCAAATATTTCACTCTTCATTTCATCGTTTAAATCGTTATGCATTTACGAGACAGACAATACGGATGCCAGAATTTTCAGACAATCATTAATTTAAAAATTACTTATTTTGTGTATTACCCACCAAATGTTCGACTGCTCGATCTGTAAAATGTCCTATTAATTTGCGATTTTTTTTCAATCTTTTTTCTTCGCTTTTTTAAGACTGTCGACCTTTCTTTCTCGCTCAAAAATCTTTCCTCTGCATTTTTTATTTATAATTTTAGTGAACGAAAACGTGCACACAACGAAAACAATGATCACAAGACTGACTAATGTATTCTAAAATCAAGACAAATTACACAGTAACTGAGGTCCTCGCTAAAAGGCAAACTTTGCGTGTTGTGCCTCTGTTTGGAAATGATGTATTTTCCATTCCGTGGCATTTTTTTTTACTCTTCCGAAGGGTTTATTACTCCTGCTATAAGAGCGTGTGTGGAACAGCAGCCAGTATAAAAGAGCAGAGAACGAGAGGACTTGTTCATTATACGAATTGCTCTTGCCCATTCATGCCCACTGCCGCGCGCGTCGCTCGCTCCGCCGTGCAGACGGTTGGCTGGTGATTGTCTCTGCTGCTGAAAGTTTTTTTTTCAAAGGGTAGCGCGGAGGCTGCATTGTGGATAAAGCAAACAGAACTTAGATGATTAACAGCAAAGTTTTACGCGTAGAAGGCCCCACAAAAGGACGTCGCCTTTTTAGTGCGCTAAGCTACAGACTTCGAAGGAAGTGTGTGTAATTAAAATTAAGCTCGCAAAGTAATCGTGACAGAAAAACTTTCCAAATAAAATACTTATCATTGGGGGCACGTGCTTTATATTTTATTTATTTTATTACATAAAACAGATAAAAGTTACAAAAAAAGGTAACAAAATAAGATCGAGGGAAAATTTATTAATCAATTGGAAAGACATGCAGAAAAATTAAGTCAACGAAAAAATATTTTGGCTGCTACCGGAATTCGAACTCAGATTACCTAGCTTTCCGGGCAGGTGTGTTACCAATTACACCACGTCAGTCAGATACTTTTCCGTCATTTTATCGACCTTAGCTGTAAGTCTAATTTGTTAATTAACATATATTATCCATTTTTATAGGTAATAATTTATGAATACACTAAAATCATCTGTAGACTGCATGAATTGTGTATTTGTTTTTACATATTGGTATTATGGGTAAGGAACAAAATATACGAATATTTCAATGTCTGAATAAATCATCGTAAGCTCGGCACATTTTCACAATTTCCCTTAGTGGATTGGCTCATGACTGAGCATCGTGGTCTTTTTTCTACGGCGCGAACTGCTTTCCTCCATTCTTTTTTCTCCACTATTCTCTCTTTAGAAGAACATCGTCCAGAATTAATTAATTATTTAATTGTTGGAATATTGAAGAGGGTGAGATCGTAATACTCGTGAAATACATGGAAATTTATCGGTGAAGGGGGTTGGAAAATTAAACTGGTTTTGACTGATTTTTTATAAATTGAAACCATCGGCCGTATTCTGAAAATAACAAAAATTTTATTTGGTGACTGTTACCCCAACACTCAAAATTATAAAAACACAAAGACATCTGTCAAATATCAATATTTCTATAATTGTGACGAAAATATTGGCTTTAATTTAATATTTAAACTTTTTTGATGAAGGAATTAGTAGATGTGTTTATATTTGTAACTTAAAAAATATATTAATACTTTTTTTTGTCTAAAATGTAATTTTAAAATTGTTTTAAACAAAACACCAGATTGCAATGACTGGTTTGCGTGATGATATAAAAAACGCTTCGACATTAAAAATAAACAGGTCTTTTTTGTCATGTATGTGTAACATAATATTGATGTACCAATTTTAATTTAATATGGTTCATGTGCCATTACTGCACAAATGTTGAGAGTTGAAAAGTGGTATTGCACCATCGTATACACAGATACATAGACACAACACAGGATGCTATTTCTTCTTCCTGTCTTGGGTTTTTAATGACAATTATTTATGAATCCCTTATATTCCGCATTCCCCACAATCAACATATTACACTAATTAGACCATATAGATAACACGAATTCTTTCCAAAGGTCTTATATAAAGGGTCTTATATAAGATGTCCCTTAGAATATGTGTGGTAAATCCATGTATGATAGAGTAAAGATTGAAGATATTAGGAATGAATGTAAAGCTGATCGTACCATAATACATAGAATAAAAATAGGATCGCTCAAGTGGTTTGGGCATGTTGAGCGAATGAATGAGGAAAAAATGGTAAGAAAGATATATGATGCAAGTGTTGACGGCACCAGAAAAATAGGGCGACCACGGAAGACGTGGCATGACCAGATTAACCAGATACTGGAAGATGGTCCTGTTAGAAGCCTGAACAACCGTCGAGCTTGCATGCGAAGATGTATGAATGTAGACGAAGCGAAAGTTGTATGTCAGGACAGAAGAGTATGGCGCTCTATCCTCTCTGCCTACCCCCATGGGGAAACGGCGTGATGGTAAGTTAGTTAGTTAGTTAGCAAAAGTCTCGTAAATGTAAATTAATGAAGTGATTACATGGGCACAGATAAACACGTCACGTATATTTTTGAGGGGTAGTAATTACCGATAAGACTACCTCTTGTCTATTTTCGAGTGTTGGGATAACAATCGCCAAAATAACAATCTTGTTACTTTCGGAATACGGCTGTATGTATCAATTTCTGTTCGTCAGTTTTTAACCTAAAATTATTCAATTCATTCAGTATTCAGTACCGAGCGTAGTTTAGAGTGTGCATGAATTTTTATACTTTTTTTTCGATATTATCGGAGTATGGATTACATTGATGTGCCATTTAAAAAAAAATTGTGCGCTTGCCTCTTCGTGTAGAGGCGCTTTATTTTTGTATCAATCGTATCATCGCCGTAATATTGTACATAGATAGAACGAGTTTTTGAAATGTGTCGGGCTATAATATTAAATTTATTCACCCCTTAAATTACATACCTGGGCAACCTTGGTATTTAATTAATATCGGTTTTCGATTTGACGTAGGTACTTGTTTGGTCTAGCCCCGTTCGGGAAAACTATTACGTTTATAAAGCAGGAGCGCTTAGGTTGATAATAGTAAGATATTGATTTATCTTATTTATTTTTATTTAATTTAAATCTGTTTAAAAAAAAATTACTTGTAAGAATTATTGTACCGTGCATGGCTCTCCCCTGGTTGTGATGTGTAGGAGTTTAAGTACATTTTTTGTATTGTAACATTTCTTCCTCTTGCGGTGGGATTCTGGATCTGGATGCCGTGACTAGAAAACCGCAGAATTAGGAATGTGGAATGCTCATTACGCGACACCACTAAAGGTACTGCGGGTCATGTCGTGTCGTTCGTGCGTCGTTAACAGGGTGGTGATATTATTATTTCATTTCTATTTTAATTTTCGTATTGTAATTGTGGACATTAACATTCCGCATTAATTAACATTACAAATTTGTAAATGGCAAAAATGCCATAAATGCTATGCAGTTTGGCAGATTATATATGATAAAGAAATAATAAAATGAAAATGACAAAAAAGAACGCCAAACTGGGTGACTCACATTATTCTAAATAAAAATTAATAAAATATATCCAATTCCTATTATCCTTCATTCTCTTTCAATCTCTTTTATCCTACAAATTTCGTGTTGCACTGTGCATATTTAGTCAAATACTATACTATCGACAATTCCTGCATTGCCGGTCGTGGCTAATCGGGCCGTGACGTCTAGAGTCTAGGGTTTTCTTCTAGGAGCGCTGGTTCGTATCCCAAACAAGCTATTTTTTAGACATGGAGTAAACCGCTTTATCCTGAAAATGCGTGAAGCACTCGCTCTACATTTTTCGACAGAAAGCAATCGCCCTGATTAAGTTCAAATAATATAATTTTACTTTTTCTTTTTACTTTTTTTACTTTTTTTTTACTTTTTTAATTTTACTTTTTTATAATGTATTTTTCTTGACCGTGTCTGCGTAGCGGCCACTGCCTTAATGAAACAATATCAATAAATTTTACGAATTTACTTCTGTTCGACCGCGGCTTGTGGGAAAAAATATCGATTTAAAAAAAATCATTATGATAGAACTTTGTTCTTCTTCTTTTCATTAGTGTTCTTGTGAATAAATGAACATACTTAATATAAATTTTAATTAAATAACTTTGTATAAACCACTTAAATAATGACTCTACGTCTACCGGTTTCGATACCACCGTATCTCATCAGAACTGACAGCTTTTGCTAACAGTACAACGTATGTTCATATGTTGACCTTACTTGATGTGTATATAATTTGATTTCCAAAGTTTCGTTTAACTTGTAACCAATTTTAAAATTGAGTATGCATCTCGCGTCCGCGCTAGAATATCCCCGATTCCGTGTCACCCTGTGTCCGCGTTCTCACTCTGCACGTGTAATGAATACCGTGGGATGAAAAGAGACTATCCACGTAGACTGGCGGGGCCGGTGGCTGCGGACTGCGGCCTGCCGACTGGAGACGGGCCAGCAGGAAGAAAGCGAGGAGCGCTTCAGACTCTCCGTGAGAGCAATTACACAATTTCCCAATTAACCGGATTAATGAAACCACGCCTGGGACAATTAATACTTCGGTTACCTCAACTGTTGTCTCGACGAAGGTATTCAATGTTCAGTTTTGTGTCTTCTATATCCTTGCCCTTGTCCATTAGGGTCATTGTGACCTGTCGATAGTCTTTAAATTAAAAAATAAAAATTATATAATATCGACCATGTTCCAAGCCTGAGCAATTTAAACGAGTCTATTTATCAGGATAGTGCACTCGGTACAAACAAAAAAATTTCATAACGAAAAACAAAATTGAAACGAAATCAACTTGATACGTTCCAATGAACATTAGACCATAAAGACAATAGTTTTATTTTATATAATATTTTTAGGCTCTCATCTGATGAATTAGTAATAGTATAAATATTTTTCAAGAACGGAAATTAACTCACTTAAGTATATATTTTTTAAAAAACATGCTCTGAAAGAATGCATACGTACTTCTGACGATGAATAAAACACTATCTAATGACAATACACCTCATCGAACTTTTATAGCATCGATATTAGCAGAATAAATTCGTGACCGGTACACTCCCCTGCTATTTACACAGTGAAAAAATATTTATCTAAAATTGCATACTTATCAACATGATTCTGTTATTGTAATACATCATTTTTAATGGCAAGTATTTTAATGTCATACCACATTTGGAAACGTGACTTGTCATACCACCTAATTTTTTATAGTTTATCAATTTTATGTTTTAATATTCATATACGTATTCTGATTCTTCGTATCGCAGACACGCGTAATTATCGAATTAGTACAGTTTTGTAACTTTTTATTGAATTATGTCTATATAAGATCAAGGTCGTCAAGTATTATAATAATATTACGTTTTTTTTAAACGTTGAAAATATAATTTATTGCCAACAAATGAAAGAGGTCTAGCACAACCCAACTTTAATAATTAACTAGAAATATGGCGTCGTACAACAACGTGTTGATTCTCAAAATTAAAAAAAAATCATTCTTCATGGGACGCAAATTCAATTTTTTTGTTTACAATAGTATTTTAAGCAGCTCATACGTTTGCAAACGTTTCGTGACTTAATTTATTGTTTCAGGCCACTATTTGTGATACAGGATATATCCCGTAGCTGGTAGCAAAAGCTTCGCGGGACTCTTCTTTATTAAATTTTGAATAAAAAATATTTTTTACACTCTGGGTGAAATGTCGACAGTTACGGAGATAAGCGACACAAAGTTTTTTTTGCATGTGCATAATTTTTCTTCAATATTTCTGACTCTCTGTAAATTTTTATCAAAACCGTGATTAAAAAAAAAATAGGACTTTCTATTTTACACATCAATAATTTTGGTCTGAAATTGAATAATTTAGAATCATTAGAAATTAGTAAAGCATGTAATAGTAAATAAAATATTATTAATAATCAATTAAATTTTACTACTATCCCAATTCTAAAAATTTTTCCAATAATTGCGAGTAATCAAGAACTTCAGCAATAATATTTAAAAATAATTTTTCAAATAATTTAGAAAAACAAAAGACATTAATCATTTGATATTTTGACAGTTATACAACACCCTGACGATGGAAAGGTTTTCCGAAACATGAAGGTGTAATTAATCAAATAAAACTAACCCATAAAAACCAAGTTTTTACAATACTCCCTTTCTCATTTTCGGGATTCGTGTCTACCAGATGCGTCGGAGTATTTTCATACGACTTACTGAGTTAAAATTAAAAATTTAAAAAATCCAAAATTATACTCTAATTATTAATTTTTTTAACGAAAATTTGATAGATCTTCTTGATCGTCGCCACAAGTCTGCTTACAAAGTTTCAGCTCGATTGGATTACGGGAAAAGGGTTAAAAATGGATCAAAGTTTTTTCGTCAAACAAACAAGCAATCAGACGCCACGAGTTAAAAGAAAAGGAGTAGAATAGTGGATACATACAAATAATACAATAAATATTTTTTTAAATGTCAATCTACAATGTTGCTGAATCAATTGAAAAAAACACCATTATTAATGAAATGAATTATACATATTACCATCGAAAAACCTTTTTTCAGTGAATCTCAATTCATATAATTTTCGGCTCCCGGCCATTGTGTTGATTTAATACTTTTGTAACACCAAAACTTTGGATACGTTCGTCTTCCCGCGAATGGAAAACATTATAACACACACTTTCGGGATATTACATCCGCGAATTATTGATCGACCTCTTTTGCTTTCTTTAACACTTCACGGTCTGGCTCCCCCCGGATCCCCTTTGATTAAACCGTGCCCGGCCAAGAAAGAAAAGTGAAAGTTTTTTGGCCTCTCAGAAGGACCGAGAGGAAACTCGATTCCATTTCTCCACTCTCCTGTGTCCGGGAAGGGAGGCAGACAGTCTTCGAACTTTACCGCCGTCCCCTTCCCACCCGCCCTCACCCCCACCCCCGCGTCCCCGGGCGCGGCGCGGTATTAGCTGCGTGCATTGTACGGCCGTAAATAGGGGAGGCGGTGCAACACCTGTGCGTTGACACGGACTAAAAGGGTTGATCGCAGCACCAGTTATTTATAGAATAATGTATATAGTATGCGAGTTTTGGATAGGAATGGAAAATTTCTCTGAACACATCGTTCCTTCACGAAGGAAACATCGTGATATTCGATTTGATATTGGCTTTGGCGCACTATTGAAGTGAAACATCTTTGCCTCAGAATATAAAATAGTTTTAATATTTTGATAGCACATGTTAAGAAAACATTGTTCTTACATAATTATTTCTTCAAAAACAGTTAAACAGACATTAAAGTAATAAATAGTGAATTTAACTGCAACAATAATTTAAATTCTGCAAGGATTCAAAATAATGCTCTGATCGATAGCCATTATCCATTGCGCAAAATAACGCGATGGGCGACGCGCCAAATTTAATGTATACCTGTTAATTAATATTATTGTTTGCATTTTACGTATTGGACAGAGTAATGTGACGGTGACATTTAACCATTTTAATTAGCGTACGTAAGAATTAAAAAAATTCTTTGTACCCAGTTTTTAATATGAAGTGAGTAAAATTCATAATTCACTGATGTTTCGTGTCGACCAATGGAGAACATTTATATAATTTCTGGAGCCATCTGTGTCGACTGTCTTTACGTACTTGTGTTGTAATTTTTATTCTTATTGTGATTAAAAAAAGACAAATTCTTCGTGCATTGACATAAGACGGTTGTTTTTTACTCTAATATTTTTTAGTCCATTCTCAAGCTTTCCATAAAAAAAGGCATTCAAAAGTATTATTAATACTTTTAATATTTATACTATAGACCCCACCCTTCCCCCTCTCCTCCACACAAATTCTTAATACTTTTTGATTTGAAACTTAGTGCATGTTGGTCTTTAGTAAAAAGCATGTGAAGAGTATGTTGTGA
>JADDOH010018168.1:0-19963 GCA_016648135.1 Agrypnia vestita
CAAGGGTGCTAGACGGCGCCCTTTTACAACAATATTATCATTCAAGCACCGTAAGTCAGACGGTGCTCAAACAATGCTTTTGCTAGAAAGTAGTGGACATTGCTTTTGCTATTTACATAATTTGATATTGCTGTATTTGCTGTGATGTTTCAGTCTAAAATACATGAACTCTCACTCTAAAATAAACGGCCATTTTGTCATGCGACAGATACTTGAGGGTTGATTAATTGACATAGGTATGCTGACTTTGCTTTTAACAGTGATTTTTAAACACGCATTTAGAAAGGATAGAGCTATATTTCTTATGAAACCTCGGATTCAGTACATTTTCAATAAATAATCGTTGGTGACCATACTCAATTTTTTTTGCATAACTATTGCTGCCTTCGCTTCTACACCACTCATCATACGTGAGGCATAAAATCAAAGGCAACAGAATCCAAGAAAATAAAAAATATTTTGAATACATTACTTATTTAAAATATACCGAATTGTAGATTGAGTGTATCTATCCTTTCCATAATCGTGTTTCCTATAAATTTATAGGCTAGGATTTCTATAAAATCTCGAAATCTCGTAATCCTCGATGACCGCATGCATTTTTTGGGATATCGCTGCCTTTGCTTTTATACCTCACATTTACATATATTAATCAATGTGTACTCGGAATCGAAACGCGGAGAAATCGGCCTAAACGGCGAAAATGCATACCGAAGCGGACATACTACTATCGTACTAGTTATCGAAAATTTAATTGTACGTCAGAATTAATTATTATGAATAAATGTAAGCATTATACGTGAATAAAACGAAGTTTTATGTTCTTTTTTTGAAACTCGGAGCACAGAAACATCGCACTTTGATTTATTATTCCAATGCTTCAAATAATATCAGGAAAATGTGCTAAGAAAAACTTACATATATATATAGGGATATTAATCAGAAATACAACAGTGCATAGTTTAATTCTCAATCAGTCGCTTTAAATTATACTTAACGTTGAGGTGGAAGCATTTCAAATTAACTAATTATTAGGAGCAAACCTGGTACGACATCATTTCTATTCTTTACACTTATCATCTTAGCAGGTCGTCAGTGGTGTTTTCAGATAAAGCTATCCTTAAGTTAATTAAAAATTTCCCCTAATATTTTTTATCATTCCTGTAATAAATTTTTATAATCACCCAAAAGCATCAGATCATGATTTTTGCATCATTTTAAACAATATTTTTTTGTGCCCCGTTATGTCAGTTTAAATATTCAAAGCTGCCGCCCTTTGCCAAATGTTTCTAACAGTATTTCACAAGTCTTGCCCATTGATATTTTCTCAATATTTCTTTTTGGGATCATTTTAGAAATTTGTTTTTCAAAAATTACTAAAACCTTAAAGTGTAAGACAATAATGATAAGGTGGAGATGGTGAAAATACTTCTCTTCTGTAACACTTGTTACGGCTACGAGGGTAAAAAGGATATACCAAGACGAATATCTACAAGAGATGAATATACTCAGCGACGCACTGGAAGGCTTGCCAAAAGCTGAAGGCTTACCAGAATGGTTAAGAGAGACGACAGGTACAGCACATCATAAAAGCAAAGTCTGATCGCTCCGAAAAATACACAGAAGCTGAGTGCAAAGGCATCGCTTTCTACATTTATTCAAAGCGTTATGGACAGAATTCTCAACTCTCTCAACTCTCTGGGTCTGGGGCCTGGTTATTTTTCATTTGCTGTATGGCCCTTTTTTACTTCTTCTGGAGCGATTTCCAAAGGAGATCCTTGCACCATATTCAATCGCAGATATTCCTGGTTTCTGGTCAGGAATACATTAAAAAGATGTTTGTTAAATTCTATCCATCTGTTGTTTATTTCTAAATCCTGTGTTAAAAGTTTGTTATCTTTATCATTATTGTATTTAACAGTTGTGATATCTTTAGTATTATTATGGCGTCTTTTAGCTTATTTATTTTATTTATGTCTAACTCTGACTTAGCTAACTCCAATTTGTTGTAGAAATCATGGTTACATTTTGCCATCTAAATTGCTACCTATACCTTAGCTTGCTTCTTAATTTCGTTATACCGCTCGAATACAGTATCGACTTTCGTGGACTTCCATAGTGACTTTCCATAGATTGAAAGAATCTTTTTTGGCTGATACGGCTTCTTTGACTTCTGTGTTCCACCATTCTGTTTCTTTGTTTGTCCCTTTTTGTTTCTGATTTATTTTTTGTGTCCATAGAATTGAGATATTCTTCAAGTTCCTTTGTAAAAGATCTCAATTTTAATTTTGTTTTTAACTTTATGGTGTTAACTTTCGGTTTATTTTCATTGGTTTTGGGTACTTTATATACGGAGACTAGCAACCTGTGTTGGGTCGTGAGCGGCTCGCAGTCCCTGTAGTTCCCTAGATCAGCGGTTCCCAAAGTTGACAGGACCGCGACCCACCTAAAAAATTTCAATTTTCGAGACCCACCTCCTAATTCAAAAAAAAAGAAAAACCTCCAAATCGAAATTTTTGATTAAGAAAAATATTTATATATGATATTTTAATGGTAAGGATGCGTTTGTTGCCTATTTTTTGTCATAACAGCAATAGCATCGACTTCAATTTTGGTCACTTTTAATTTATTTCTTTATTTAGTCTGAGAAGAAACCATGGCAGAAAACTCCACTTCACATGAGGTAGTGAAGGGGACGAGGACATTCACCACTTTGTCAGACAAGCAGGGATAAGTGTCAGCAACTCAAAGCCAGAATTTCGCTAATTGCTTGCGATTAAAAGTATTTTTCCGCGACGTGTCTTCTGATAAATCAATAAGCTCTTCAATTGCTTTTAATGACATTTCAGTATGTTGCCTTGAAATGAATTTGAAATCCAGTTTATCATGTTGAACTTTTTCATCTCTTCTTTGAAATAGGCGTTAAAGTTATTTTTCAACTCTGTTAAATGAGTGAAAATTGCAGACACTACTTTTTTATAATAAACACGACACGACCCGGACGACACGCGTTGCGCGGTGTTGTGACTGCGACCCACCTAATATCCGCTTGCGACCCACTAGTGGGTTGCTACCCATGGTTTGGGAAACACTACCCTAGATGTTTACGTCTTGCTAGTACGTAGTCAATTTGAGTAGCATAACCACCACTTTGGTATGTAATCAGGTGGGACTCTTTCTTTTTCAAGTAGGTGTTTATGATGGCTAGGTCACAACTTGAGGCGAATTGGGCAATGGTGTCTCCATCATTGTTCGGTGTACCATAGCCGTATCTACCATGCCATCTCTCCGCGTTTATGTTAAACACTCGAACTTGACCGTTTCGGTCTCCGCCCAGATATAGAGTTTCCTCTGGCGGGATATTTTGTATTAGTTTTTGTAGATCTTGTAGAGATTAAGTGGATAGAAATAAGTGAATTTTTGGTTACGAAATGTGTTGGAAAAGGGATATTATAATATATAACTCTCCCCCCTCCCGCCATCCCAAAACGAATTTTCACTCGTGCTTTGGGGGACTCAAATTTTTTACGATTTAAAATATGTAAATCAGTCAGGCTTTGCATAATTACAACATGCATAATTAAAGTCTCTATTTATAAGTATTGTAAGGCATCGTAACATCAACTTGTAAATCGATCTTGCTCAACTCCAAACAAGAGTACAACTATTTTAAAGCCATCTCATTTGACATATGACGGTTCAGGGTAACGTCTGAAATATCCGCTACTGGTGTATAACGATTATTATTTTCTTCAGAACACCCCTTGAAAATTCACAATGAAACTGCTCGTCCTCTTCGTAGCTGTCTTGGGAGCAGTCAAGGCCGACACCTGTAAGTTTGTGTAATATATTTCAACGTACATAATGATTCTTAAATTGCAAATTTTTAAAATATTTAAATCTCTCTCTTTTCAAGGGACTTTTATTTTTATGTAAAATATCCAAATGTATCTCAGATAATGGATGACGAATTTCAAAAAATCCTTGAATCCATATTTCCACAACAAAGATAATGTCATTTTAATATTTCAGGAAATATTTTCGTCTTATAATGAGTAGGAAATAATTTTTTTTTATTTTTAAAGTTTTTTCTGGCAACTGGGATGAGTTTTTAAATAAAAATAATTCTTTATTTAAAATATGAAAAGAAGTTTTATAGTTAAAAAAGTGAAAATATAATGAAGTTTTTACATAGTATAAAAATTATTGGAAAAAATGCTATTTTTCCCCCCTTTCTTTAAACTCTTTGCGTCTGCGGCTTGTTGTCTGCCCGAAAAACTTTGGATCGATTTTTAACCCTTTCCCGTGATCCAATCAAGCTAAAATTTTGCAGGCAGACTGATTAAATGAGAAAGAAAGTATAATAAAAACTTTATTTTTATGGGTTAGTTTTTTTTTTAACAAAAACCTCATTTTCATCTCGCTTTACGACTTTACGCGTGAGTCCAGTTGGCATGACACTGGCTACTCTTGCCAGGGGCTCCGGGTTCGATTCTCGCTGAGATTGTAATACATTTATATGATTTTCTCAAGCATCAGTATTGTTGTAATGAGTTTCGCTTCAGTAATTGGATCTTTTGACCTGTTGTTAGCATTAAAATTAATGATTAAAAATATTTAAAAAACTGTTTCTTTTACATAAATTAAAACGGCATGATTCGATTAAAATAAACAGGGGAATTTTTTGAAATTGGTCCCATAAACATAAATAACACTTACTTGAGCTTTCATTCTATTTGATTCAGCAATTTCATCAGCATTTGATTATATTTGTCAAAAAACCTCTGTTTTGTTCCCAAAATTACTGTATTCAAGATTTTTCGGTATCTATTTGTAACATCAGAACTTCCACAGGGATCAGATTCCTAGCCTTTATATACGCACTGTTGCTATGAGATATCCTTATATACTGCTGATGTCGCATTAGAGGTAATGGAAGCTTACATTTTCGTAAGGAAGAAGCTGTTCATCGAAAAATCTTATTTTTAGAATATACATTTAGCTCGGGTTATCAAAAAACAGAATAGTTTGAGACTCAAAATAATGGTGCCAACTTACATAAAATGGAATAATTGATATTTTCATATGATGTTTCGAAAATACCGAATCTTCGAATTCGAAAAATCAAATCTCCAACGACGCACTGTTCATTCAGAAATGGTTCTTTCACTCCCTCATGCCTTATTAATATTTCATCCAGTGTGTGGTGCATAGTTACCATGTTCAAATACAATGTTCAATTTATATTCATGCAAAAATAATTTTATCTATTTAATAATATCTATTTAAGGTTTATAACATTACTTGTAATCTAAGTTTAATTATTTCGCTGTCTGTCTGTCGGTCCGTAACGTCCGTAACTTGCTGGAATTACAAATTAATATAATTAATGTGAGACACAATAATCAAATTAAACGAAATTGACATTCTTATATTTATTATTTTATTATATTTAAAAGCGATGAAAGTCAATTTAAAAAAAACAAATTGTTTACTAATCATGAATTTTCAGGTTCAAAATCCTTCAATTATTATGTTCCGCGTTTTTTTACGAGTGTGTACAGCTAGTGTTAATAATGAAATGCCTGACTCGATCAATAAATATATAAGTTTCTGTCAAATTTATGCGAAATATATTCTAGTAAGATAAAATTATAGTTCAAAATGTTGCAATGAATTCTACAATTATTTTCAGAAAAACATGATTTTACAGAAGCTTTTAGATTGTATGTTTATCGTTTCCAATTTAAATCAATCCTTTGTTTCCAATTTCACTAAAACCTTCCATTAAATTAATATTTTGCGACGGAGGCAAAATATTGCCTTATTTTAATATAATGTCAAGCCAAACCTTTCAAATGGGTCTGAAGGGTTTATGAAATACTATGCGGGAAAGTCTCACTAAATAATCTTTTTATCTAAATCCAGCTGCCTGGACTCAAATCCGAGTGAGGTTTTCCTTCAGCGGCGTTCTGAACAACATCGAAAACTTCTTCAAAATTAGCAACACCTTGTCGGAGGCCTTGGCCGATAACTGGGTCACTGTGCCCATTGTCAATGATTTGGGCTTGACGACGGCTTGCCACAGTACAAACGTAAGAGTCTGTGCTCTATACGATGCCAATGGTTTCATTGCTGGCCTGCAGATAGCTGTAAGAATCAAATTTCATTATTTTATTTCAGCTGTACGTATTAATAAATTATGGTTACTTCTGATAGGAAAAATAAATGTATCACTATTACGTAGATGATAAAGCAGTTCCAGAAAGATAATGTTTCGGCTTCAAGCTCCGGTGTGAAATTTTTTTTTTGATTTTGTGGGTATCAAAAACTAGTTTTTCAAGAACACAATACTGGATTTTTCCACAGGGGGACATCATTAATCTAGATAATATACTTATAGTAGAAGATTTTTTTTGGGGAAGTTGGTACGAAAGCCTTTTTTGATTTCCATAGCTATTTTTCCGTAAAAAATATGTTCTTCTCTATGAAACTGCTTATATATATTTTCTTTTATTCACAATCCATTTACATCATTTTTTTAATGGCTGTAATATAGAATTGACACTATTATTAAATTTGTTAATGATTAATTATTTGATATTATTCATTCATTTTTTATTGGCAATATGATTCTTGCACATATACTGTACTCACTGGAAGAGCACTGCCTGCTATAATACAGTAAAATACTAGTGTAGCAGGCAGGGCATCAAATTACTATATTATTTACTTTGCTGCCAAGACCCTCAGCAACAATGAAACATGGTTATACATTTTTTTGAACACTATAAAATGTTCCCATCTATAAATGTGAAATAAATGAATAAATAAAATAAATAAATATCTATTAAATATTTATAAGATATCTTGATTGAAAAACTACGGTTTAGAAATTGACATAATTATACAGAAGGGGCTAAAAATAATTGACAATTTAAAACCTGACACACAGAATTGCATGCTGTCGGTACTTAAATAATTAAGTATAAATATAAAATATAACATAATTTATAAAAGCAACATTAAAAAAATATTTTTCTCCATAATTATAAGTATATTACAACCATTCATGTCACAGGTCCCAGCCACAGTTGCCCAAGTCGCAGGGTATCCACAAAACTTGAGCGCGATGCCTATGTTTGAAAGCAAGACGATAAACGCCGAGAATTATTTTACTTCAACCTTCTTAGTGGTCAACCCTACCACTCTGTCGGCGGGTGGAAGATCATCTTTTGCAACTCTTGGAGACGGTTTATGGTATAAAAATGGAACAGAGTACAAGGAAGTTCCAACCACAGAGAGCCTGATCACATCCAACACTCTCTTCAACAAGCAGAACTGTATACCAGCTATGGGTCAGTAAACTAACATATAAATACAAATACAGGCATTCCTTTTTCAAGGTAATGGATCAGTTATAAATACACCTAAACTTAAGCTCACTTTGAAACTCAATATAAAATAATAATAAAGTAACGATATCAGTAACATAACAAATATTGTAACTCTAAAACTTATTCAATGCTTGCTAATGGTAAAATACAAAACAAGGATATTAAATTACAGAAAGCATATGAAAGCCATGATTACTACACAAAATTTAAGCTGGAATAAAAACGCGAAAATCGCGACTCGTTTGCAACGGATATAAATTATATAACTACTTACGACAACACAATACAGTCAAATAAAATGGTTAATAACAAATTTTTCAAATTTTTTTTACAATGTTTTAATCGTTTTATTTGACTTGTTTTTAGGCGAAGGAATTAATAAAATTCATTTTAAGTTATTTTATTGATAGTTCAACGTCTTACGCAAGATAAGTAAAATAAATCGCAAAATTAGAAGTCGCTTACCTCCATAAACATTAACGCTAAGACTTTTTCGACGTATAATTAAAGCATGAATCTTGTGAATTACCTCTGTTACACCTTGTATAAAATCATAGACATAGGTATGTTCTAAAAATTGCAAAATTCCCGCAAAATAAGTGTACAATAATAAAAAAAAAACTTTGAAAAAATGATCCACAACTACACCAACTTCCATGCATGCCACATCAACGTTATTAGTAATAGATCTACAACCCTCGGTGGGTCTTGGTCTCTTCAAGAATTTTCCTTCATTGATTTCTTTTGCATGCCTTTGAAGACTTTAAAGACATTGTTTCTCTACCTTAGCTTGGGCATTCCCAAGGTCTTCGTGTTGGTCTTGTGTTCACCAGTAGCATCTATATCCGCAGTCCTCTCCACAAGCTCCAGCAAGAAATTCTTCGGTTATTTAATAACTTATTAAGAAAAATAACAGAGATATATCGAGATTTTTAAAATGGGAAGAAATTGTGGAGATGATAAGCGAACAGCAATCCCCGAAGTCATTTCTGAACACCATACCAACAGGACAAGAAAACTAAAAGCCAAAACTGAGATGGACCAATAATGTATTATAATAATAATATTTACTTTATTTACATACTCTTATATGATCACACTACATTAATTAGTTATTTTTATTAATTAAAATTAAAAATTAAATAGTATTTCCCCATACAGCAATTGTATGCTGGTATAAGGGGACAGAAAATAAAGTAATATAAGTGGGTACACATGTTAAATATCAGCACATTGATTTTTTAAGCAATTATCTCCTCCCCATCACAAGTCCCTTCAGCTGTTTATTGAATAGTTCTACACTATTTAATTCCTTTATGCGATTGAAGATTCCATTATAAAAATCGATCACAGTGTACAGGAAACCATATCTCTCTCTATTAGTCCGCGGTATATATCACTTCTTATGTAGTCTCTTGTTCTTGTATATTGTCTATGTACGTCACTATTCTGGTAAAGGATGATATTTGTTTTGATTAATTTACTCTTTATTTTATAAGTCATCTTTATTCAATGATGTATCTGTCTTAGAAATCCAAAACTGGAGCAAAATGGCTCTAGAGTATATTTTTTGAGAATTACAGATCTTACCAGATATGGTAGAGCCAATATTGTTCCGGCTAAAGAGCAACAGGCGAAAGAAAATTCGTGTACTAGTGATGATTTTATTTTTACGATTGATTTATCTGAATTTGTTATAATTAACATATAATTTCACAAATAAAAATTCAGGGCATTTATCCTACTCTGGCCCAGCGACGGATATATCTGCCATGATCTAATCTTGTCTCAATAATATTTCCAATGCGGAATATAACTCGCCACTCTGCACAATTCGGAGATTTGATGATACATCATGACTATGTAATATATACAGTAGTGTAGAAATATTTTATGTTTGTCCTCAACCGCATAAATTTTATATTATTATTGCTGTTGCGCGTGCTTATATAATTATAATCTGTTTTTAAACATTGGTGTTTTTTTTACTTTTAATTCTATTAAGAAGATTTTTGGTTTTATCAATTTTTATTATGTTTTTATTTTTAAAATCTTTTTACCGTATATATTAATAAATAAACATTACCGATGAACGTACAGCTTAAATACAAAAATACACATAAGAAAGCACAGAATTTTTAGTATTTAATTTCAATGTCCGGCAGTTCGGACTTCTTTATTCGGACAGTACACCGTTTAAAATATAAAAAAGTGTACGCTAACTAATCTTCTTAAAACATTTCAAACCCAGGAACTCATTACTATTACAACATCTACCCCAGCACCAGATGCGAGGATATGCAGCCGTTCTTCGTGATGACCAAGGGGGGAAACATCAACGGCATCGGCTTTCAGATCTTCGGTAAGACCACGGCGACCGGCAGGAACTGGTACGACACCGTGCTGGTTCCTCCCGGCATGTTCGGTCGGGAGTCCACAGCCTTCGCCATTCCCCTCGCCGGCGGCTGCTACGGAGACTGGGAGAATCAGTTCGGATCCATTTCAATCCACACGTACTTCGTGGAGGCTCCCTGGGCCATCACGTGCGACCAGGCCACGGAGAGTGTGCTGCCCATCACAGGACTCCTCGGAGTCGTTTTGGATAACGCGCCCAAAATCTTTAACATATTTGATACCGTGAGATTATGGCTCCATCTGTACTAGAAAAGATCAACTGATATTGATTAGATTTAAAATAAAACACAGATCACTTTGTTTTCACTATTTTATTGGATTAAACAATCTACAAGTTTCAAGAACAATGTTTTCTGCGTCAGGATTGTTTGTGTACTAAAATACTCTTATTGTTACAAAGGCATTTAAAGGAAACAGTGTGATCATTATGAATAAAGAGGACTATATAACAAAAACTATGGATTTTGTACAAAGAGCCAATTTTGAATTCATCAAGAAGAACCCTATTAATACGTGCCAAGAATTTGTCAAAGAAGCTGTGAAACGTTGTAAGAGTGACATTTTTGTGAATTTGAAAAACAACAATCTTATTTTGAGCCACCCAAAAATAACAAAACTATACAGTCTTTTAAAAAAACATAAATTAAACAAGCCTATTAGGCCTGGAGTGTCTGATTGTAATGCGCCAACTTATAAATTGCATCAGCAATTAATAAAGTAATTATGACATCTTTTACTTGCGCAGTTAAGAATTCTTTAGAATTAGTTAATTGTCTACAGGATCTTGAAATTCCAAACCACGCTTTGTTGGTGTCCTTTGATGTAATTAATTTATTCCCGAGCATTCCAATCGTAAAATATTTATTGGGAATTTGTTAAAAAAAATTAAACCACTTAAGTAGAATATAAAAAAATGATTTAAAAAAAAAAATAATATGAAAATAGTTTATGTGTTTTGATCTGTATACCACAATGCTGAAAAAGGAAATAATTAATGTAATTTTGAATATGAATTATTTATTTTTTTTATTTTGGAAACATACACTCTGACCTACAATGTAATAAAAACTTATATTATATCTAAAAATGTAGTTTTATTATTTAGTCTTATCAATGAAGTTTCCTCGAGGCTGGTTTAACTAAGAAAAAATATTAAACCTATAAATAACAAATGTATAATTAACAGTAAATGGTTACGGATATTTTATACGAACCGTATGTTTTTCCGAGAAACGGTACTCGACGTTTCGTTGAATACGACTTCAACGAAACGTTTCTCGGAAAAACATACAGTTCGTATAAAATATCCGTAACCATTTACAGTTAACTAACTAACGTCTAACTACCTTAATAATAACTTAAACTCTCTCATTACAAATGTATACGTACAAACCTCATGAAAAATAAGAAAATTTTAAGAAAGATAAAGAAATATAAATAAATATAAAACAATCAATAAATGATAAAAATGAAAAAGAAAGTTCATTGAAGTTATATAAATTGAAATAAAATAATAAAATGAAGCATTATAAATAGAGTGATAATAACTTAATAAAAATACCAATAGAACGACAAAAAAGGGAAAATGAAATACGAATTCTATGGAAAATAGTAGGTACATATAATATAGAGATTATGAAAAAAAATGTGATGAATGCATAAAAAAAGAAGGGTGGGATGAGGAAGGGAATGGGAAATACAATTTCACTTTGCTTGTTTATTACTACTATTTTTCTGTTTACATTCTTGTTAATTTTATTGTGTTTTCTATCGTAATTGTACATTTTATTTGCAATAACATGTTATCTTTCTGTTTTGTATCGTATTTTGTCAATTGTTACGTTGTTTCTCCCGAAACGGTGTCTTACTTAGAGGCTTTATGGGTCTCATACAGAGAGCGAGTGCAGATGGTGTGTTCAGGCATGAGTCATACATAAAAAAGCGTAATGAAGTATTTGTCTGTGAGAAAAAAGAAAATAAAAATGAATTACGTAAAAAAATTAAAAAATAAATAAAAAAAGGAAAAATAAAATAAAATAAAAATATTGTAAAGAAGTAACGGACGTTACACGAAGTTACGAGAACAGACGGACGAAAGGACGGACACACAGACGGGATTTTCATTCGGGGGCGTAGTCTAGCTTGGGCTGGTTCCATTTGCTTGGAAGCCAGTCAATTCTGAGGGCAAAGAGTGTCCAGTGTCCTAACGGTGCAACTCTTGTCCTCTTTCACAGCTGCCAGAAAAATCCGAAGACCGACCCTTTTCAAACTTGTCGTCTAAGCTGGTATGTCAGCTTTGAAGCGAACAAACCACCTTCCTTCTCCAAAACTTCCACTGAGATCTCAATCCTTTGATCGATCGAGATTCAAGATGTTTATTTGTTATCATTATAAGGATGAAAAACGTGGTTGAATCTTTTGACCGTTAGAATGCCATTTAATGTGCGCGTTGTTTGCATGCGAAAACTGAGGACATTATAATTTTTTCATTTCGTTTTCTTATTGCCGCTCTTATAACTTTCCTGTAATGTGAATTCTAGTCGTTTTACTTTTACTTTGATATCGATTTTTCAATTCTTATTCAAACTAACTTCGTTTGTGACAGCTTCAACCGTGATACATTTGCATACATCGTTTCCTATAAAACATGGATAATGTACGAATAATTTAAAAATAGATTTTTCAATAAAACTAATATAACGCACCTACACTACAAAATGTGGCAATGTAATAATTTTTATTATTATGAAAAAAGGCTTCATAAAATATTAATTTCTCGTCAAAATTAATGGATTATTTCAAATACGATTGATATCGATTTATACTACTCATAAAGATAAGACCTTTAAGACATACGGTATCGAAGTAAGAGCGGACACGGTGAGAACTAAACGCCTAAGAACTACCGAGATGAAGACCCTAAGACCCATTGCGGGCAAGATCCTCAGAGACAGAGAAAAGTAAGATGGAGCAGGCAGAGAAGGCATTTCTAAAGCGACCATGTCGAGAGAATGGAGCAGACGAGACTTCCCAGAGCCATGATGTGCGGGATTCCAGAGGGGCGCCGACCGCTAGGGAGACCACCAAAGAAATGGAGAGAGAACTGGACGTCCTCGTCGTAGGACCAGGACTGACCTGTCAACACAGGTCAAAGATATAACAGAAGAAGAAGAAGATAATGTTATGATCAGTACAAGATATGTACATAAAACGCGTAAAGAAAAAATTATGAATAATGAAATCAGAAAATAGAATATTTTAAGCTTTAATATAATAAATTGTATCCAGGTGCTAAATTATTCATGACGTTTAAGGAAAAATTTATAATATTTTTTACATATTTTTAAGTTTTTAATAGATTTTAAAATAGATTTTTTAGCGTTCAAAATAATTTTCATAAGGTGATTATTATGATTTCTTGTATGAAAGAAGTCTAGCTGTTTTTGCAGTATATCAAATTAATATAGCTGATAAAAACTATATCTCGTTTTCCTTATTGTTGACTGGCTGCTTTCTACATAATCACTTTCAATTAACGTTGGTCCAGCGTAAAGTTGTTGCCTAGTAATAAAATACCTACATCAACTATAATACTTCGCACAGTCACACGCTTCATGCCACCCACCCTATCATATTGTTTCTAAATCAAAAGTTTTCATGAACTCAGTTTAATCTTAAATTAAAAATTATTACTCATTGGCGTTAAATCGAGCTTTTGTGCTTCGCGCTATTAAATAATCGACACATGTGATCGCATTTAATAAGGACTTTACAGGACAACCGATGCATTTATTTAAGAAGAATTTTCAGGACAAAAATCAAGCACACAACGATGTATCTTCCGCCCTCTTACAGTTTATATCGTCCTTTGTTTTTAAATTCATTTAAAGACGTCTTTGTTTTATGGTATTAATGTACATAATTTTATGAGTTCATTGCCATAAAGGTCTGAACGGGATAAGAGACATAAATTCTTCTCTTAACCTTGGCAAAGGCGAATTTTACGTCCCTCTACTGACTGGTTAATATGAATACGACAAGGATTTGTATCAATATATTCTAATTTGAAATGCCAAATATGAATATGGTAGTGGAGATATAATATGCTGAAGCACTGGCGCCATCTAGCAGATATAGCTCAAAAATATATGAGAGTTGATAATTGCTTCCAAAAATACAAAAAAGATGTCTCGCTAAAAAATAATGTATTTATACTAAATCCGATAATTTTATATTCAATAGATAAATTTCGACGATTTTATCTGATTTCTTTAAATAAATTTATAACTAAGTAATTAACTAACCATCACGCGTCAGGCACATCACTATTTCTCACCCACTTCAGTTGTTGAAGTTTGTAACAGAGCCATCCTCCAATATTTGATCTATCTGGTCACGCCAGATCTTCCGCGGACGCTCTCAATTTCTGCTTCCTTCAACACTCATAAAATTTACTAACCATACTTTTTTGCGCGTCGTTCCACATGGTCAAACCATCTCAGCGACCCTTTCTATATTTATCAGTGTAAAATTAAGCTTATTTTATCTTCAGTTGGTGGAGGGTATTTTTTAAGTGATTTGTTTTTCGAATTGGCAAGACTTTTTCCAGCGACAGCTGATTTACGCCTAGTTAGATTTGCCACTTCACCGTGAATTGACTTTCGCCAGAACAACGCATACAAATTGTGCAAATTTACTTCTAAAATCTTTAAGAATGTTCTTAGGTTTTCACGGCTACAAGTCTGTGTTCGTGTACTTTTTACATTCAGTTAGAGCCAAAATATTTAGATACGCTTCCACAAAAAAGGCGGTTCAAATCCCAAGAGAACAACGCTACACTAGAAACTCAGAACTTAATATTCCGTAACAGAATACATCGTAAAAATGTCAAAAAATTGCCTACCTAACTCAAAGTTCATCTAAAGTGAAGAGTCTCCAACGAATCGATATGAGAGGAGCATTATTTTATTTTTACAATATAACTAGCTGTGCCCGCGCGGCTTCGCACGCTTAGATTTTTAGTATACTGTTTGGATTGTCATAGAACTTTCGCGAACCTTCTAAAACATTCTTCTTCCAGAACTTTCAAGAAATTTAGCGAATGTACAGGAACCTTTTAGACTCACCGACACAGTCGGCGCGCCTATTTTAAACAATCTGAAGCATTAGCGGCCTTCCCATAGTTGACACTATTTAAAAACATATTTTTAAATTACCTATATTTTAAAATTCGAAATCTGATAATATACCAGAAAAATTACATTCTTGGCACAAAAATTTTCCTTGCTTAGATATGGCAATTGAATGAACTCTAGAGCCAGCCGATGATGAAAAAAGTAGTAGCGAACATTTACTGCAAAAATGTTTTCTCTTTCGCATTTGATATGTTTTTTTTAAATTAAAACACAACTTATTAATATGAAACAATTTTTTTTAAATATCATTCTCTAGGAAAAGTTATTTAATAAGATATCTTTTTTTCTGTCCAGGTAAAAGTCACTAAGTGCAAAAAACCTTTTTATTAATATGAAACATAAATTTTTCCTCAATATTTTTATTGTATGTTTATTTATTGGCACATTTAATACATAGGAATTTTTATTTTTAAATAACAATTAAGTTGTTCTTATTAAAAAAAACTAACTTTTATTAAGTGAGCAAAGCCTCAAAATACGGGAGTAAATAGAATAAACTGTTTTAAATCATCTCTTTATATAAGTAAAAAGCGTTTTAAAATCAACAAAAAACGTAAAAATTTCTTGCAAATTCAAAACATCATAATTTTATTGATATTAAATGTTTTTTTGATTTCTTTAGTAAAAATTCCAGATAATGAAGTATACTTTATAAGTATAAAAAAACATATTATGCGAACATATAAATATTCATTAAAAATTAGCGCCGCCTAGGACACTGAAAACTTTTTTTTGGCCGCGGCCTGTCGATTTATGCTTATATTTTATTAATTATTGTAAATAATGTCCAGTTTAATTATTTTTATATAATATAACAAAGGTTGTATCTAAGTTATTATTTTAAAAAATTGCAGTCTAGACTATAAATTCTGATATAAATGAATAATAAAAACCCACATTTTTGTAAAAGAAAACGCCGAAATATGCATTTGCAGTGAATGTCCAGCCTTAAGGAGGTTGTGAACCTGTATTTACTCCAGGTATTCTCTTCCAGATTTTGACTAAATTGGTATTTTGAGTTTTGTCAACTAATTAAAAATATAAAATTATGAATGATAACCATAATAAAAATTTAATACATTATAAAGTAAACTTTTTGTAAAGTTTATCAACTTACCTTTTTATTATTTTCTTCATTTTTCACCATATGACACATTAGCTCTCCTCTTGAGAGTATATTTTAATTGCAAACGAAAGTTTTATAATAAATACACACAAAATAATTGTTTTTCATATACTATTAAATAATAACTATTAAGCACAATAATTTTCACACCGCAAAAACACACGATATAAAAAATCTCACGAAGAGGAATAAATTATAAAACCAACAATAAACACACTTAACTACAGAAGTTCATAAACTTTTTTAATCTAAAAAACCATGAAAAACCACAAACTATTATTTAACAATATTTAATTAGACAAAACACAATGACAACTGATTTGATTCTGACAATTGCGTAAACAAAACACAAAATTAGTCCGTAAGTCCAGACGCTCGAGTTAACATTATTGCAATTAAGGCAAGTTTTAAGTATAATTTAAAGCGACTGATTGAGAATTCAACTATGCACTGTTCTTTTCCTGATTAATATCTTTATATATATGTATGCATTTCTTAACACATTTTCCTGATATTATCTACAGAAAACTTAGGAATAACAAATCAAAGTGCAATGTTTCTGTGTTCCGAGCTTCAAATTTTTTTTAATTAACATAAACGCACAGAGAATAATTATTTTTTATATATTATTAAATAATATCGATCAAACACAATAATTGTTTTTCACACCGCAAGGAACACATTATATTATGAAAAATCTCACGAAGAGGAATAAATTATAATACCAACATCAAAAATACTTAACTATAGAAGTTCATGAACTTTTTTTATCTATTGACCATGAAAAACCACAAACTATTATTTAACTATATTCAATTAGACAGAACACAATGACAACTGATTTGATTCTGACAAAAGCAGGCAAAACACAAAATTACACCGTAAGTGCAGACGCTGGAATTATAACTATTGCATTTAGAGACACAACGAAGACAAGTTTTCAATTTTGCCACCAGGTAAAAGTAACTAAGTGATTTGATGATTTTTACCTTGACGGAATTATTGAACATTTTCAAATGATGAGTTTTACCACTAAATAACTTTGAATAGAGAAGGAATATTCACTTTCTGATTTTTTCCTGAGATAGAGATTGAGAAAATATGAATGTTGGTATTCATAATTTATTTTAGCCCACTTAGTGAATTGTAGGGGTGATATATTAATCAATTTTAATTTTATTATTATTATTATTAATTATTAATTTTACTCTAAAGGGGTGATATTAGGTCCTTACATATGAAATTGGCGTTTAGTAGGGGAGGAACATAAAGCCGATTTTTTTTTATTATTATATATTTATTTAATCAAAGTATGTACCATTGCTATCTATGCACTTTTGCCATCTCATAGGTAGTTCATCAATCCCTTTACTAAAAAAACCATTCGGACGGGAATCAATAAAATCTTTGAAGGCGGTTTGGACTGCCCCATCGGAGTTTAATTTTTTCCTTGCAAGAAGTTATCCAAATTTCGAAAAAAATGGTAATCTGTTGGGGCAAGGTCCGGAGAGTACGGTGGATGTCTTAGACATTCCAATTGAAGCTCCTCTAATTTGGTAGCCGTCTGTTGTGCAGTGTGTGGTCTAGCGTTATCATGAAGCATCAGTGGCCTAGAGCGATTAACCAGCCTCGGTTGTTTAGCAGCTAGCTTTTCCATCATGGTTTGCAGTTGCTGACAATAGACATCTGCCGTAATCGTCTGGCCAGATTTAAGAAAGCTGTAGTGAACGACACCAGCACTAGTCCACCAAACGCTCACAAGTAACTTTTTTGGAGTCAATTTTCGCTTGGGGCATGGTTTGGCTGGTTCGGCAGGGTTCAGCCATTGCGATGAGCACTTCTGATTATCGTACAGGATCCACTTTTCATCACAGGTAATGATTCGATTTAAAATCCCTTCATTATTGTGCCGGTTGAGTAATGCAACGCAGCAGTCAACGCACGTTTGTTGATTTGCTTCACTCAATTCCTGAGGTACCCACCTTTCAAGCTTTTTCACCTTACCAATTTGCTTCAAGTGGATTAAAACAGTTTTATCACTAACACCGCAGCCTGCAGCTAACTCGGATGTGGTTTGCGATGGATCCGCTTCCACAATAGCCTTCAATTCTTCATTATCAACTTTGGTCTCCGGCCGTTCACGGGGCTTGTTCTGCAGGTCGAAATTTCCAGAACGAAAACGTTGGAACCAAAAACGCACTGTGTTTTCTTTTGCGGCACCGTCGCCATACACATCATTAATCCGTCGAGCCGTTTCTGCAGCACTGGTGCCACGGTGGAACTCGTACTCGTAAATAACGCGATATTTCACGTTTTTCATTTTGTAAACTGAGTGACGCAAAGAAAAAAACAATTGAGGAAAAAACAAATGAATTATAATTTTCAAAACACAAATACATGAGTAAATAGCTGTATAAATTTGGATTTGGAATTCCTAACCAAAGAGAAGATATTTGAGATCAAATTTTCCAGTACGGCAAAACGTCAATTTCATATGTAAGGACCTAATATATTAATCAATTTTAACTCGGAATCTAAACTCGGAGGAATCTGCCTAAGCCGCTAGTATTTGTACTGGGGAGATATGTACTAGTTATCGAATTCTTCCTTATATTATATATCAGAATTTTTACTCCCTTTCTTTTAACTCGTAGCGTCTATTTGCTTGATTGACGAAAAAACTTTGGATCGATTTTTAACACTTTTCCCGTGATCCAATCGAGCTGAAACTTTGCAAGCAGACTCGTGGCGACTATCAAATTTTCATTTAAAAAATAAAAATTATAGTATAATTTTGGATTTTTAGGAATTTTAATTGTTTTTTAAAATTGGAAACAACAAATGTTTGATTACTACCAACAGCGGCCTGACAACGTCACGTAATATTTAAAATTTGTAGGTACTTCACTATGAATTTAGAAAATTTATGACAATTGGTTCACAGATGACAGCAAAACTCGGTTTTTTGGGAAGAAATCAAATATTAATTTATTTTTTTTAGATTTCTGCTTAGTTTTGAAGAATTCTATATTACTCAAATCTGATTCTGACTATTTTAAATCATTTTAATGCTGGATATTCATAAGGTACGATATTGCCGATAATTGAATCTATCAAAATCTTGATTAAATTGACAGACAAATGTTTTTAGAATTTAATCTTCAAAGCATGAAGTGTCTTATCAAAGCTCAAAACATCTGACATTTTAGAAATATATTAAATTCCTGTAAGTTTAGTGTTATGTTATATGTTTTAATTCGTCTTTAATTGTCAATATTTTCATTCGCCAAAAGGAATGTAAGAGGAAATAAAACGAAAAGAAAATTCAAATGTAGGTAAAGAGATATTTTTGACATAGATATTTTTCTAGACATGTTTCATTTTCAGTCAATCAATTATTTAATTACATGATAGTTAACTTAATTTACAAAGAAAGGGAGTAAAATAAAAACTTGATTTTTATGTGTTAGTTTTTTTATACACTAGCTGTACCCGTCAACCCGATCATGAAACTAGGGAGCACGAGCATTAAATTTGAAAGGAATATAAGATATCTTGGAGTGATTTTTGATACGTCGGGCTCTTTCCTTGCTCATGTCAAGGCCATCTCTGAGCGGGCGGGGGTTTTCTTTATTTCTATGAAAAGGGTGAGCTTGACGGTGAGGTGAGGTGGGTGAGTGACTGGGGCATTCGCTCGCCGGACATGCGGTTGGTCTATAAGGCAACGTATGTGGCTCAAATCACATATGCTGCCGAGGTCTGGTGACGAGAGTTGTGGCTGCAGCTCTCAACAGCGGGCAGAGAGTACCGCTTCTTGAACTGACGGGTGC
>JADDOH010018170.1:0-32501 GCA_016648135.1 Agrypnia vestita
GTATATTATGTTTATCCATCGCAAGAAACAGGAATGTCCGCCCGCCGAACGTCAAAAACCATCGTTGTCAATTTGACAGTACATACGTTTAATGTACGTGCATACATAGAATATGTTTATATAGTAATAAGTTGATTAAATATTTATATAAAAAGAGAAAAAAAAATGACAGAAATATAAATATAAAAACTTTGAAACTATAAAAACTGTTTTTTTCTAAATTAACATTTCTTGACATTCATTGTTTTTCCCGAGGAGTCTTCAACTGACATCAAACATAAAAAAGAAGTTAAATGAACACTACAAAAAACACTATTAAAAATTAAATATTTTAAATAAAACTATACAAAATGAGTAATCATGTCAAAGTGTAAGTCCCTCTCCTAGTACTAGAGTGAGCCTCTTTTTGGAGAGGTTACTTTTATCTGAGATAATCCAAACGCAATATCAAATAAACATGTTAGGGCGTCATATAGGTTGTGAATATTTCTAGGTATTTCAAGCTAGTACTTAACCTAATGCAAACTAGGATACACCCTGGCTTCAGTGCGGTATTTCAAGCAATAATTAACCTTAATATCAACACATTCTCATCACATCAGTCTTGATTATGGACCCTGCACTGGGATCCGAAATGTCGGCTAGAGAGATCACACGCACACGGCAGAATATCCCAGAAAAGTATTATACAAACAGAAGATTCTGAACGGCCATGAAAACCTGAGAGCCCTTCTCACCGCCAATGTCATACACAAATCAAATTCTTGGAATATCTCTGTGAGATCGTACCTACACCTTATGAACAAATTCACCAGAAAACTATGTGTTGTTGGAACGTTATTAAAAAAAATAATGTGAAGAGTTGAAGACAGAGAGAATTAGCTATCCTTGGGGGAAGCCTATATCCAGAAGTGGAGAGCCACGGGCTGATGATGACGATGATGGGTATTCACGGCTCGGGAAGGGTTAAGTCATATCTTGCATAAGTGGGAGGATCGTTGCAATATTTAATACCTGTATAATTTATCACGGTGCTAAATGTGTATTATTAAGTGGGTTAATTGTCCTGCTCGAAGGACCAATAAAATAATGTATTTGTGTGTGCATAGCACCACTGAAAAAAGACAAAGAGGCTTCCTTACAGTTTGGATAGTATTAAGAAAAAGTTACCTTACTTACCCAAGAAAGCAACCGAAATAACAAAGCCACAAAGGCAGTACACTTTTTAAAATAGCTCGGCAAATTATAAAAAAACAATTAAGTGTGCGAATAAAAAATAAACCATATGAAATTCATTGAATAAAATACTACATTATGTAAATAATTAAAGAGTCACAAACCAATGAGTAAAACAATAGGACGCTGGCAGATTTTACTATAGAAACTATCAGTCTCAGAGTCGACTGCATATTTCTTCTTCAGGTAGTCAAGCTGTCGTGGAATACATCTACAAACTCACTGCCTAGTCTGTGTAGTCTTGGCAGCGATGAGTGTATGTGGTAGTTTGTTACAGTAATATAATATGTCTTTTGAACGCGTTGACAATAGAACTCTAAGACATATTTAAGACCAGACCAATACGGAGCAGTCATGGACGATGGCTCATTCAGAAAGAACAACGAAAGTTCTTCTGGTTTGAAAATAATGTATCTATTAACACTCCCGTTCCGGAATGGGCTTACAACTTAACCCCAAAATATTTATTTTAAAACTATTTAATAATTATTAATGATAATGCGCTGGTATTCTTTGTAATCCTTATAAATATCCAAAATAATACAAATTAAAATAATAATGTGTAATAAGACGGTTAAAAGTAGACAATCGTCAATATTTTATATTATACGCTTACTTGATTCTGTTGATTGCACTGTCATTCAGATGCTTGTGGGTCATGAGACGTCAAAATACTACGGTTTTTTATAAAATGACGAAAAATTTAGTAGAATCTTGTTCGAACTGTATAATAAATGTAATTAAAAATGTTTAGAACCTTTTCAAACCAATACACTTCATTAAATCGCAAATTCGACTGGGGTCACTTTGTTACCCCACTCCGGCCTCCGATCCTATTTCCGATCTTCCGGTACCCTAAGGTTAAGGACAATACTGGGACCTAGAATAGCAATAGGCGCGCGGAGGTACAGGACCAAGGCAGAAATTCGGTTCCTAACACAGCAACATTTTACAACCTTTAAAAATTTCATAACCAACAAATTACCATCAGATATAAATGACTACATTCAAACACTAAATATACAATACACATAAATGTACATGTAAAATATACTTAAATGCCGAAGACACTTGTAATTGGGATAATGTGCGTAGTCTTCATTTATAATGTTTTATTATTATAGTATCATGTACCTATTATCCTGTTAGTGTCTCTAATAAATATAAAAAAAGACTAGCTTGGATATGACATATGTACCTACATATACAAGGTTGTTTGGAAAACATTAATAACCTCGCAGGACTATATTCCTGCTTCGATTGTGAGTCGAAAATGTTCAAGCAGCCATGCCTAATATCAATAGTTATGGAGTTACGTTGCTGTAACGATAGTCCAAAGTTTTACCAAAAATGTGTCAGGAATATTTAAAAAAATACAAACTTTGATGTCGCATATCTCCATAACTATTGATTCATGGCATGGTTGCCTGACCATTTTCGACTCATAATCAAGGCAAGAATATAGCCCTGCGAGGTTATATATTTAAAAAATGAAGACATAAGAAGAAAAAGAAGAGCAAAAGAAATATAGCATACAGATATCTGATCAATACATCTGCATATACACATACGAGGTCTGGACAAAAAAGTAGATGAATTAAAAAAAAGAGAAAAAAGTAACCCATAAAAACTAAGTTTTCTTCATACTTCATGTAAAATATAACAATAATTAAAGACGAATTAAAACATATAACACTAAACTTACAGAAATTTAATATATTTCTAAAATGTCAGATGTTTTGAGATGTCAAGATTTTGATAGATTCAATTATCATCCTTGTACCTATTATACCGACGGAGTAATTCAAATTTAGAAAATATTCCGCGACGTTATCGGGCCGCCGTAATCAAACTGTTCTAATGATTCCAATTTGAAAAAACCAATAAAATTTCTAAAAATCCGAAATTATACTATAATTATAATTTTTTTCAACGAAAATTTGATAGATCTTCTTGATCGTCGCCACGAGTCTGCTTGCCAAGTTTCAGCTCGATTGGATCACGGGAAAAGGGTCAAAAATCGATCCAAAGTTTTTGTTGACGGCAAGCAAGCATACGCCACGAGTTAATATAAAGGGAGTAAAAAAGGTTTATGACTTTGGTGAATATCCAAGAGAATATCATAGATTTATGAATTGAAGAGATCTAAGTCGCCGAATATAGTGTCGAACAAATTACACGAGCGATGTGTAAAAGATTTTTGCCGGGAGTTGGTATTACAGTGTGAAAGGCTCAAGGTCTCGACCGATCTAGTGGATCTTCCGGGTACTCTCAGGGAGATGCTCTGCATATTATTATTATTTATATTTATTCTCAATTCACTGCTTTAATCAAACTCGGAAGTTTCGTTCAACCTAATCTTACTGGTACGTTGGTGACAGCTTGACGAATGTTATTCCCCAGGTGAGTCCTAGGACGATCGTTGTAATCAAGTGATAGTCCCACAAATATAGTCGCAGGGGACTATCCATTTGATCTACATATTACGTCACATCGATACGCATACATAACAATCATGTTGCCGATTTCGTACTTTTAGCGATTATCTAACCGTTGCATAATAAACTGTAGGTGCCATAATTGACATCATTTTAAATCAACAACTAACTATATGCCTAAAAATTACTGAAATGAATTATATAAGACACATAATGGATTCTAGATTTTTGCAAAAGACACGATTGTTCGAAGAATATTTTTTCTTCTGAATGAAGGTTTGAACTTGTGGTGATATTATCATTAAAATAAGACACAATTCACTTTGTTTTCAGCACTTTATTAGATAGAATCTACATGTTTCGAGAACAATTTTTTGTGTACTCACAAACAATCCTGAAGGAGAGAGTACACAAACAATCCTAAAGCAGAGACAATTTTTCTCGAAACGTGTAGATTGTATAATCTAATAAAGTGGTGAAAACAAAGTGATTTGTGTATTATTTTAACACGATATATGACTTAATAGTGATAAAAAATCACTTTTAGGAAGGCTTAGAAGATTCATTAGCTAGATAAATTAATGAGATTCTCTGTTATGAGAAGTTGATTTTTTTTTTAAATCCTCATTGGGAAGATATAGGCAGAATTTATAAGATAAGCACGAGTGTGGTACAAAAAGAAGATATAATATAAGCCTTCAGGAATTAGCTCAAATCTCAAAAATCTTTGATATGCCATGAATGTCTTTAATAAATTGAATTTATTAAAGAATTTAATTGAATTCTTAAAAAAAAAACTAAAATAAAAAACGTCTGGCTTACTTATCTTTTGTAAAATGTTGGACTATCACGAAAGTAGTTTATATCGAATATTAAAAATTAATATACTTCGATGCAAGTCTAATATAATGATTAAAACTCAGGAAAAATTTGAATAGTTTTGTAATGTTTTTGTTATTTGTTTAATATGTTTAACTTGTATTAAAGCGAATGAATTTTTAGTACTTGATTTAAAATATGGTAGTGATGGTCCAACGTTTAAGATAAATAAGTTAGAAATACATTTATGATACAGTAAAGAATGAAGACGTTAGGAAATAATGTGAAGCTGATCTTAGCATAGTGGTTAGAATGATAAAAGGGTCGTTCAAATGGTTTGGGAATGTTGAGCGAATGAATGAAGAAAGAATGGCACCAGAAGAGAGGACGACCACGGAAAACGTGGCGTGACCAGATTAATCAGATACTGGAAGATATAGTGCTTGTATGCAAAGATGTGTGAATGAGTATGAAGCGAGAGTTTTATGTCAGGACAGAGCAGTATGGCGCTCTGTCCTCTCTGCCTACCATAACGGGGAAACGGCGTGGTGGTGAGTACGTAAGTCAGAAATATTTAAAAAAATTCAAACTTTGATGTCGCTTATCTCCGCAACAGTCGACATTTCACCCAAAGTTTAAAGAATATTTTCTATTCAACATTGAATGAAGAACACTCCCACGATGTTTGAACTACTAGCTATGAGATATCCTGTACACATTTTATTTTATTTATTTTATAAGGAATCTTAACAGTTTTTTTTAAACATTATAATGTAAAAGCATAGTGTTCATTTCATAGACCAATTAGAAAGATTCACATTTGTTAAGAACAAAGTTAGATAAGATATTTTTAAGTAAATAATTTTAAAATAATTCATGAATAGTGATAAGCAACAAGCAATATTAAAACTAAATAACGGTAAGTGATTGAATGTGAAAAAAAGTATATCATGAAATGAGTTAATTAAAGGGAGAAAAAGGATGAGGAGGTAAGAGTCAGGGTAGAGGTAGAGGAAGAGAAGATTAGATATAGTGAGTGATTGGTCAAAGTCGATTTCGTACATGTAATCTAAAGCATTCTTTTTAATTCGGTAAGACCAATGTTGAGAAGGTCAACATCGATACAATTATTATTGAAAGCTTTGCATGCGCGATATGAAAATGTATTTTGTGTATGGGATGCTCTATTTCTCGGAACATGGAAGAGCACGTTGTATCGGGTTCGTCTGCAGGGAACATGAAAGGAGATTAAGTCTAGTTGACTGGGACAGTTGAGGTATCCTCTCAGTAGTTTAAATAATAGTATTAGGTCAGAACGTGCTCTTCGTTGTTCCAGAGTTTTTATGTTGTGGAAATGTAGTGCTTCGTGATAAGAGTCAAAAGATAAGTTAAATCTAGTGTTGAGATGGCGAAGAAACTTTTTTATATGTGTTCAAGTCTCGCAATGTATGTAATTTTTTGCGGGTTCCACACTTGATTAGTGATGCAACCAATACCACTTTCACGAATACGAATACGAATATCAAACCAACTTTTCGATGAATACGAATAATTCAACAAGATAATAAATAACAAACCACCGTTTTTTTTCTAAGTGATTTAGTAATTAAAATTTACCACCGGCAAAATTTTTGTTCAAAAAGCACAACATTTATAACTTCTTAGGCGTTAGTTTTATCCGTTTGTTTGTCACGCTTATCTACGAGAGGTCATGTTATTAGATTTAATTTGAAATTATTTTATAAGAGTTAACACTTTTACACACAACGGAAATGAAACGGAACGAACAATACGTATTACAAAACAAAAACTACATGAAATGAGCACCTAACCTTATTAATAATTCAACGAAACTAGATGAAAGAACTCATGTTATGCTGTGAAACAAGTAACAATTGACAACTTGCAAACTCAACAAATCCATTCATTCAATGTTAGGGGAATCCCCGAGGATACACGGTGCACAGTCAAACCATTGCGTTCAGTTATAAATAGTTTGTTTTTAATATTCGTGATGATATTCGGCGAATACGAATATTCGGTAAATATCTATTATTCGGCGAATACGAATATTCCTATTCGTATTCATTGCATCACTGCTTGAGATGCATATTCCAAGTCGCTTCGAACGAACGATAATTTATTTGTACTTATAAATTACACAGATCTGTTCACTTTCAATTTACCTTGATTGTGCGTTGTATCAAGTTTCGAGATTCAAAAAGCCGCGCGCGCGACGCCGAGGAAAGAGCGCGCGAAGAATGCTCGTTTTGGCGCGCAACAAAAACAACTGAACGCACGCGGTGCCGATCTTTGCTTTTAAAATCGGAATACACGTTTACCGCCGAAACCCGATTCCGCGGAGGCTCTGCCGGCGCAGGCCCGAACTATTCGCGGTTTATATTATATATCTACCTATTTAAATGGTTACATTAATTGGTGTCGTCTGCGTGGATTGCCAGTTCACCGCTGATTTTGTTGGGATGTTTCATTTACGTGAGTGAGAAATGGTAGAGGTCTGGGGACCGTACTTTGGGGGACTCTAAATTCACCTATTGGTGGATTAATTAGAGATTCATTTGATCTATACAGGGTTATTTGGAAAACATGAATAACCTCGCAGGACTATATTCCTGCCTTGATGACGAGTCGAAAATGTTCGAGCTATCATGACCTAATATCAATAGTTATGGAGATATGCGACATCAAAGTTTGCAATTTTTTTCAATATTTCTGAATTATTTTTTGTAAAACGCTGGACTATCATTACAGTAACACATATCGATTACGAAAAATTCATTCGTTTCTATACAAGTTAAATAAAATGATAAAAACCCTGAAAAAATTCCAATTGGAATTCGAAGGTTTTTATTTTTTTATTTGATTTGTATTAAAGAGAATGAATTTTTCGTATTCGATATAAGTTACTGTAATGATAGTCCAACGTTGTACAAAAAATAAGTCAGAAATATTGAAAAAAAAATGCAAACTTTCATGTCGCATATCTCCTTAACTATTGATATTAAGTCATAATAGCTCGAACATTTTCGACTCATAATCATGGCAGGAATATAGTCCTGCGAGGTTATTAATTAACAATTAAGCCTGTATACTCTGATTAATGATTATTACCATTTACATGTGCGATATACTGATGGATGCACTTATTAGTTTTAATTTTCATTAAAATGAAATATTTCAAAAATCTAAATACTTAAAAAAAATCTCATTCAGAGTACTTCATTTAAAAAGCATTAAGTCAATGTTTTCATATTATTTTATTATAATAACGAGATCAGCTATCATCTTCTTTTGAAAACGGAATGAGATCACCTATTTTTTTCAGTATCTAGATTATTTAGAGCCGAGCCTGCGTGGCCCGTCAAAAATACAGTACATATAGGACTCAGCAAAGACGCGAACCGTCTGTACTGTGAAGGATCTTGGCCTACCGGGACTCTAGGGATTATTTTATCGGCTACAATTACGTCACCGCCCATTTGAGTGACTGGTCACTAAAAACGCTCGAGGGAACAAATACATTGACATCATAGTAACCCTAACCCAATTGAGTGCTTAACTGAAACCATGACTAATAACTATACATTATTTCCATTGTATCATTCAATTGTACCCAATTGAAGACCACATGGCAAGAAATTGTTAACTAACATTCAAGTCATTTTGAGATAATTAGACATTTGCATTTCGCCTTTGAAAAATACGTTTTATTGCTAATTCAAGATTATTATTTTTTATTTAGGACACTAAAATATCTAAAACGTAAAAAAAGCATTTATGCACAAAAAATAAAAATATACTAATTTTCCCTAAAAAATTTAGTTAATAACCTTTTTTTTACGCCTCTGAAACTCATTTTTAATAGAATAAAACATTTTTAAAATTGGTAAATCACGAACATCAAACAACCCTTCAAATGCTATCCGTTTTTACCATCCAAAATTACAAAATACCTGGCATGTTAATTAATAATACAAAACATGGAATGTACCATTTACAATTATTAAAAAATAATATATAAGTACATTTTATAACTGTTTTCAAATAAAAAATATATTAACCATCAATATTCCAATCAAATTAAAAGGCAAGAACGTATAATTTCAGAATGATGGCGTGAACATGTTATTTTTGAAGATAACATGTTCTTCTCATTGGTACAGTAGCGGGCAAACATCTTGAAATTTTACGGCGCAGTGGGGGGAAGTTTGCGCATGTACCATTCTACCAAAGAGACCCAAATTTTGTCTTCTGCGCATTCCCCCACTACGCCAAAAAATTTCAAGAAGTTTGCCGGCAACTGTAACTGATTTGGTTTTTATGAAAAAGTGTATTTAACATGTTCATCCCTATGATTTGAACATGTTCTAATTATTTTTAAGTTCTGAACTTATTTCCAATGGAAAGAGCGTACAATATTTAGTTTAGACGGCTTATTAACTCATTTTTGACAAAAATGATAGTTAAAAACTTCTTGCCATGGGGTCTTCAATTATTATTCTCAGTGCATGATACAATTTTCATTCTCACTGTATATATACTACGATTATTATTCTCACTGTATGATTTAATTGTTATACTCACTGTATAATACAATTATCATTCTCACTGTATGATTTGATTGTTATACTCACTGTATAATACAATTATCATTCTCACTGTATGATTTGATTGTTATGCTCACTGTATGATACAATTATCATTCTCACTGTATGATACTATTTTTAAATCGCTCAGTGAATGTAACAGTCTCCTCCGGCCCTGGACCGTATCGGGCGAGAGTTTCGCCATAAATCTGTCAGCCCCACAAAGCGGAGCGCCTTGCGGCCGAACAAGGCCAATGGGTTATTGGTCACAGCCACGTCACAGCTAAGGACACGAGTCTCCAGCTTATCTAAGGGAGTTACCAGGGATGTTATGGATATGAAATTTCGGATCTGGATACGGATACGGATATAGAAATAATATTATACCGGTTTCGGAAATTATTTCGGATTATCCGCTAGTTTCGGATAATTTCGGTTACGGATATTAGAATTTTAAAATTACAAAAGAGCAAGATTTGACTTTTATTTCTAGTCTATATTACCATTTGTTTTTACAATCAGTCAAATAAATAACTATTATTAGAGCCACTTTAAGTGCTATGTAGGTACCCATTAAGGTATGTACTTAAAAATACAAAAACAAAATTATAATAAACAAAAATAATATTAGTAACTTCTATTAATATTATTCAATATTTTTATAGGAATTATTACAATTTGCAAAAATACAGTAATTTATAATAAATCAGTCTTCATAAGCATTTCTTGAGTATTAAAGATAAAGAGTAAAATCTAAAGTTGTAATAAAATCTTGGTACACTTTTACTGTAATCTAAGTACCTAAATAATAACAAAAACAGTTCTTAATGAATTTTAAGTAATGAAACCATTACAAAATGTTTATTAATAAACTTTAACCTTAATTGTAGTTTTAATAGTTAAAATTGAGCAAAGGTAAATTATACTTTTAAAATTATTATATTATTGCAAGAGACGCGCGGCTTGTGTGACAACTGAAAGTGACGGCTCGGCCGGGCAAAACAAACAAAAATCGGTCGTAACCTGTCATTTAGATTTAGACTCCGCCTTTATCCGAAACTTTTATATCGGCTTCGGTTACGGTTACGGATATATTTTTATTTCGGATATCCGATAGTTTCGGTTACGGAGCTCCATAACATCGCCGGTAGGTACTCCGCAAATAAGTATTTTCAAGATGCAATAGGTAATTCCACATTTCTTTAAAACGGAAAAATCTTAACTTTGGTTTAGAAAATACGTTTATGAAAAGAATTTTTTTCATATGTATATTAACATTAAAAACAATTTTCAAAATCACAATTTTAAACTCCCGCCAAAACGCTTATTTTCGCAAGTGACGTCATGTATCAATTTTTATGTCAATCTGTTCGTTTGATGTTTAACGCGCCAATATTTAGGCATCAATTTTGGGTAAGTTATCGGATTTTTCTCGCGAAAATACGTCTTCCATTATTTTGAATGTGTTCTTAAATAATTTATTTAAATAAAATAGGTCACTAACACCGCAAACCAATATAAACACCAAGCAAACACAGCGAAGATGAACAGTGACCATAGAAACGAAACAAATTATAGTGACACATAGAATGCATGCTTTATCTATAATACTTTATCTATAACACCATAGAATATATGCTTTACCTATAATTCCTGCTATGACATCACGACCAATCATATCGCGTTTTAATGAAATCGTATTTTTTAAGATTTCTATTATAAAAATTAAGAATAAAAACATTATCTACATGCATGTAAGTAATTCATTGTTCTATGTGTAGTTTTATGGGATATTCTTCCGTGTACATCTGACCTCTCTGGCCGAAGTTTCAGATCCCATTGCAGGGTTCATCATCAGGGCGGATGTGATGAGTGTGTGCTGATGTAAAGGTTAAGTATTGTCTTGCAAGTCAGGGCGTGTCCTAGTTTGCGTTAACCTAAGTACTGTCTTGCAGTAGGTACCGTGTCAACACGTCGGATATACACGGCAGAATATCCCAGAAGACTACGCACATTTTTAATTTATTGTTTTGTATATATTTCGTATCTAGTAACAGAATATTGATAATATTTAAAAATAAAAACAATTTGGCACCGTAATCCAGCAGGGTAATAGCCAAGACGACACAGCACTCGCTTTGCATGCTATCAGTTGTAAATTTGGCGCAGCTATTCTTTAGGATCCTGCGCAAAAGTTAGAAACTCGAGTAGTTAAAGAAGAAAGGACAAATACACAAACCTATAAAAAACACACACATATATGTAATAATACTTTGCATGTATGATATAATAATAAACGTTGAAATACCCAAATGTTTTAATTTTTTGAACAATGACGTTATTTATTGCATTTATTTATTTATTTTAAATATAAAAATTCAAAAAACACAATGTTTTTTATAAGAGTTCAATATTTTATTAGTCTCTTACAGGACGATCGTTTCGGCTGTTTAGGCCATTATCAAGTAATAAACTACTATTGTATGTATTTGTAAAGCTATTAACTGTATCCTCTGTATAATTATTAAGGTTTTTCCAAAAATATTTGTATATAAACTCAAGAATAACAGCTATGTTTATCAGTTGATAATGGCCTAAACAGCCGAAACGATCGTCCTGTAAGAGACTAATAAAATATTGAACTCTTATAAAAAACGTTGTGTTTTTTTAATTTTTATATTTAAAGTAGGTACCCATTTGAATGATTACCGCTGCGCAATCTTCCATCTTCTGTGGAAGAGACCTTCCATGACCATTGACCGTGTTCTTAATTTAAATATCGAAATCGAACTTGATTGACAGTCGTAATCTAGCGGAAAATAGCACTTATGATTAATTGCCTTGAATACTTTTTGCATATATTGTTTATTGAAGTGTTTTTGGCAAAAAATATATAAAAAATTGCGTAAAATTCGACTCCTGCGTAAAACACTGTGACCAACACTTGGTATTTTTGGAGAAGAAGATAATAGAACTAAAATTTCTGCCATTACATCAAATGTGGGGTATAAAAGCAAAGGCAGCAATATCTAAAAGTGTTTTGAGGAATAATCCAAGATGATGGTCCCGTTGTTCATACAATGAAAATAAGTATTTCACGATATAATTTAACGTCCTGTTAATTTAGTCTAACTAAAATAATCGTAATCTAAATTAAACAAACCAAACCTAATAACCTAACCTAACCAAACCTAATAACCTAACCTAACCTCATATATTGCCCATGAAATGTCAAAATATGCAGTGCATTTTTCGGAATTTTAAAGTGTAATATCTTATTTAATACTTACTATTTAAACGTAAATTATCTTTCATTTTGTTATTAGCACATTCAATAATATAGTGAAATACTCATTTTCGTTGTATATGCAATGGGACCATTATCTTGGATTTAGCCTGTTTTGAATGCAGTCACCGAGGATTACTAATTTAAAATGTACTGAATTTTACATTTTATGTATATATCCCTACCGAAACCATGTTTCTTATAAATTTATAGGCTATGTTTCTTATAAAATCTCGAATTTAGTACATTATAAATTAATACATCACAAATCTGCATTGTCGTCTTACAATTGTCGTCATTACATAATTAAAAGTTAACTATCTATATTTTACATACCGACTACAGGTTATGGGAAAATGAGAATGATTACATCAGTCTGATTATTTACCCAGCCATTGTTATTTTTTAAAACCAGTTGTCTGATTGGATGTTTCACTTCACTCGATGTCGACAAAATGTCAAGATAAATTGATTTGTCGTACTTCGTCGCTTATGATTACCTTGTGTGTCAAAATAAAATTTATTATAAAAAATATATTTTTTTTTAAATAGAGATGCGAACACGGAATACGTGTCGCATCAATATTATTACTATTTTTAAACTAAGCTAAACGCCTGTGCTATGAAAATAGGACTAAATTGCTGGTCTGGGGTGAGATTCGAACCCGCGACCTTTGGATCTAACCTGACCACAAGACCAACAAGCTACTCAAAATAATTGATCTATTCTTTATTCTGTGAATCGATCTAACAAACTCAATGAAACTCATTCTCAAAATTAAGATAAATTATATAAGTCTATATTTATATGAGAAAAAAATTTGGAAGTCTTTTTTATAGGATGGCCCAGGGTTTATGACCCGTAGAGCTGGCTTAAGTGATCACTCTACACAATGCAACGTTCACCCATTCCATTGTAAGAACATCCGCACATTATCAAATATTTGAAAGTTCTATATATGATCCAAATCTGAAAACCTTTCGTTTATTTGAAGGAACTATGTTAGAGACATCTGAAGTCTTTTCTCACGAACTAGTATACATAGACTTCGCAGCCGGTAAAATACCTCTATATTTTAAAGAGGACTAGGTTTTTTACACCCTGTATAATGTTTAACTATCCAATTTACTCGGATATATCTGGATAATGTTTAAAATAAGTTGAATATTCTTTTAAATGTGCTATTATTTTTAACGAAAAAGGAAGAGTTTTTTCCTTGTGCCTAATGTCGCCTCTGTCGGCGATTATCTAAATGTTGAATGACCTAGGACTGAAAACCGTAAATCAAAGAATAATATATAATGTAATGGTGCAAATATTTAAAATTAAACATGGATTAGTACCCAAATAATTTGATGACAGGATGAAGATGAATAAGGATTTTCATTCCTACAATACAAGAGGAAGCGACAACATAAGACTACCAAAGAAAAAGAAAAACACCTCACAAATAATGTATAAAGATATAAAAATCTTCGATAGCCTGCCAAAGGAAATTCAAAACATGGAGAATATAAGGAGGCTTAAACTGGAGTGTAAAATTTTTATTATAAAAACTTTTAAATGATTAGATGGAATGCAATATGTCTAAGTGAAATCATATATTAGCCTACACAACATTATGTGTGGAACTAAATAATAAAGATAAATAAATAAATGAATAAATAAATAAATTTTAGCTTTAAAATAATGCGGTTTGCGTCTCGACTAACAACTCCGTGATTCGGTTTGCCAGTGAGGCTCGAAACGTGCGCAGAAACGTCACCTTACACCATAAACACCTGCAACTGTTTATTCTGAAAAGCTAGACAAACAGAAGGCAGCAAATTGCGAAGGAGTGTCGCAAGACCCAAGCTGCGGAGGTTGAACGAACTCAGGATGCGCGTGCAGCTGGTGTGTCAAACTGAGGAGTTGAAAGTTGATTGAAGAGGCCAAGGCCTACACCGAACTGTTGAGCCATCGTCGGTGATGATGGAATTCGATGATCCCGAGTTGTTCTCATAAAGCCATGTATTCACTAGGGGACAAATTGTCCCTCAACAGCACGCGCGGCATAGAGTCTACGTGACGTTGCAACGTCGTGCACTGTTCCGCGACGGCGCGCACAACATACCGCGGCATTTCTACGTGCCGTGGCAACGTTGCCATGCGCACGGTACCCGAGCGTACTCACTGCAACATTACGCGGAGCGTCAGTACCACGTGGTATGTTTACAAGCGAATACGCATGCGCTGTATCTGTCAAGATGTCAGTGTGGGGAAACGAAATTGTTCTCGAACTCATCGAGCTGTATCGATCGAAGATCGCATAGAATGTTCGTCCTTCTTTCTCTTTGCAGTAAATAATTTCGCATTCTCCTCTTTTTTCTCCTCTTACGTTTCGATAAACTCATTGACATAAACAGATACGCAGTTGTCATCATAACCTCATAGGGCGACATTTCCGCGACGTGTGGAAAACAATAATTATTTGCAAAAAGGACCTTGTTTTTAATAATATTCAATTTACTACAGTAAAACCCTGTTAATTCGAAATTGCGACCCAAAAAAACATTTCGAATTGCGCGGAACCCCGTTTTCGCCAAATGAGATACCGCAGCTGTCATCCATAACCTCATCGGGTGACATTTCCGCGACAAGATATGCGAGGCCCGGTGTGTATACGTCAAATGACCGCGTCATTGTCCCCGAAACATGAGCGTAGATGTTGATGCGACATGCCGAGCGGAATTTTTCGCGATTTTTCCCCTAGTGAATACATGGCTTAATAAATAAGCCCAATGCATCAGACATGACGAAACGAAAGAAGATAAAACAGCGGCCGCGTGCGATAGTATGTAGAATTTTGGGTGAAGGCCTCGTGTTATTTGTTATTATAGGGGACTTGAAACTTGAATTGTACAAATTAACGATAAATTATCGCAACTCGGTGCCGTCTCCTATTGACATTAAAAATGACGAAATTATTACCGATTTTTTCGACTCAAGGCCAAGATGCTCGCTGCAGCTCAGAAATAAATAACCAGTGGCGGAACATCAGGGACGAGTTAAATATTTGTGGTTGTATTTAGCCTTTATTAAATGAACCTGTGACCCAACTGTACTTTTAATCGATTTATATTTTTAATGCTAAAGGCAACCGTGCAACCCAGCACTGCAAAGCAGAATTGGGCCGCACGGCTACCATCCAAAATTTTGCCCTTATTGTCCAGTTAGTTCACTTCTTTATTATTTAAAAAATATACATAAACCACCAAAATATTTCAATACAGAAAGTAATATTTCAATACATTAACACAATCTATAAGCATATACAAAACAACAAGTGTATAATAACAGTATAAAGGCACAAAGGAAAGCACAGAATGTAAGGAGCAAATAGGTCGGGACATTTGAGGGTATAGGAAAAGAAAACTCCATTTTGGGTTAAACAGACAGCACAAAAATAAGTACATTGAAATATGGACTTACGCGCACGCACCACGGCCGGCACATACGATCCAAGAGCAAAACAAGATTAAGCAATCAAGAATATATACTACCACTGTTTAAGCGCCGAAGGATTTCCCACCTGGAGACCCACAATCGCAGAAACGCCTTGAACAGTTCCAGGCTCCTAGCGCAGCTTAACAGATCGGAGTTTAATATATTGCTCCTATCTGCAACTTCCAAATGTTCTATCATTTCCTCTCTCGCATCCCTCAATAAAACACAGTTCCAGAGGATGTGCTCAGGATGCCAACCTGGCGGCGAATGAGTAGGACCGATATAGGAGCTTTTGCTTATAAAACGGTCCTGGGTAAGCGGTGGGTCTGCCCTCATAATCGATTTTTTATCTTCAATGTACAGTCAAGCTTTTTGACTGTAAATTTTTTATTTTTTTTTTATTTATTTAATATTAAAACTACATTTAAATCATAATACATTTGTCTATTACAATCTACTTAGATACATTTTATTTTATTGCTTTGCCTCTACAAAAATGAGACTTGCTCATGTGCTTGGTGAGGGGCTTACATTTTATTAGTTTATTTTGGATTTGGCTTATTTGTTCCTTAGCTATATGTCTTGTTATGCATTGTCAATTGCTATATGTCTTGTTAGCTATATGTCATTGCTATATGTCTTGTTAGCTATATGTCTTGTTATGCATTGTCAAATTGTATTGATCTAAAGTGTTGGTTTATTTTTTCTTTAATTGTTGTAAGTCATCGATTTTCTTAATATCTGTAGGTAGGTTATTGAAGTTTTTTATGCCCAAGTATATGTAGTTTTGTTGACACAGTTTGGTATTATATTTTGGGATTTTAAAATTATTTTTGAATCTTAATGATGTGTTTTTTTCAAATTTAGCAGTTATGTTTTCTTTAATTAGTTGTATAATTGACGTTTTTTTGTAAACATTCTCTAATTTTGGAACTTGGAATTTAGAGAAAAGTAATTGTGTAGAGAAGGTTTTTCTTTTTTTTTTAATATTACTTTTATAATTGATCTTTGGATTACTTTCACTGTGTTTATGATGTTATTATACGCCCCTCCCCATCCAATGATTCCATATTGGAGTAGTGCATGGACAGAAGCGTAATAAACCATTTTTAAATTATCTATGGTTAGTGTGTTACGCAATCTTATGAACATATATATGCATTTCCTTATTCTTTTGACCAACTCGCTAATGTGGCTGTGCCATTTTAGGTGTTGGTCTATTATTACACCAAGGTATTTTAGTTCTCTTTTAGATTCTAGGGTTGAGCATTTGTCATTGCAGTTAGTTTTTTTGCAGTTGGTGTCATGTACAATAATTTGTAAATTTGAAGGGATTGTCGGTTTTTTTATTGAAAAAGGAATAAAGTAAGTTTTGTCGGAATTTAAGGAGAGTAAGTTGTTGTCAAACCATAATTTTAGCGTATTTATGTCATTGTTCGCTTGTGTATTAACTGTGTCCCAGTCGCTTCCTTTCGTGATGATCGCAGTATCGTCAGCGTACGATATTATTTTTCCGTTCAGTTTTAGGTTGAAGATGTCGTTAACGTAAATTATAAATAGCAATGGGCCTAGAACTGTCCCCTGGGGTATACCGAAGTCGCTGGTTAAGGGTTGACTTAGAGTTTCATTAATTTTTACACATTGTTGTCTTTCATGTAGATAACTTTGAAACCAGCTTAGAACTGTACCTTTTATACCAACAGATTTTAATTTTAATATTAGTTTATTATGTGAGACACTGTCAAAAGCCTTTCTTAGGTCCACGAAAATACCAATAAATTTAAAAGATTTGTCTAGCGATTCTTGGACAGTATTTGTTAATTGAGCTATTGCGTCTTGCGTATTTTTATTTTCCATGAAACCAAATTGGTTATTATGGATTATTTTGTTTATTTTGAGAAAGTGAAATATTCTTTTTTTAACGATTTTTTCTATAATTTTTCCAAAATTTGATATAAGATGAATTATTAATACAGATTTTCTATAATTTTTCCAAAATTTGATATAAAATGAATTATTAATACAGATAATATAATCTGTATATGATCATATACAGATTATATCATGAAACGAAGGAAAGGAGTAAGCACAAATTGCAGATATCTCCTTAACGGACATTTTACCGTTCATTTATTTGATTACACTTTGTTAATATATGTATGAATACATATCTTTGTTCATACTGATATGCACTTTATTATTGTCTTTACTTAATTTGTGATTCATGTACTTAGCAAAAATATGTTTTTTTAAACATTCTGTCACAGAGTATTAATTTGTAAAGAGATGAACAAAACCCCGTTTTTATGAGAGGGGATTAATTAGATCAGTGCAGAATAATCTCCTCCTTGCGTCTATTTAAGGCACATTTTACGTACGCATTATTCTTGCATAATCAAATCCCCTAGCAAACAAAAAAACAACAATATAACAATCATTACAAAATATATTGTTTTATAAATGTCATATGTATGTATATGTATACATTTGTAAACGATCATGGATGCAGATATATATTTACATATATAATGTACACTGTAACTAGATATCGTCATAATCCTAGAATAACGACGCATATGGTTTTTCTCAAGTTTGCAGGAGAGCAGTTTGAAGTTTTACATAAAGACACTTTATGTCATAACTCGATAACTACAAAAGATTTTCCTTTGAAACTTGGGTTAGTTTAAAGTTGATACCTTTCAAACTTCAAATATAGTCAGCGCAATATAACGACGTTTTTACACATGCTGCATTGCTCTACGATCGCAAATCAGAACGGTCACTATACCGACTTCGTATAACGACGGTTAAATTAATGAGAAAAAATACATTTTTTATGTACCATTAGATGGCTTCTTTTTTCACTTTTTAACGATCCAAAAAAGTCAATATGGAATTTTTCGCACATCCGTCATTGTTCTACGATCCTGACGATACGTATAAGATTTTTGTTTTCTTTTGTAACAGGTGTAAACCGTAGAAATAAAATAAATAAATAAATGACCCAATGACCCAAAATACTACATATGAAAGCGATACCCAGAACCGAAGAAGATACAGCCTAAGAAGAGTCGACCCCAACAGCCTACCTAGGTAATGAATTGGTATTGCCTCCCCAACATAACTTGGCGTGCGGCAAGTTTGGAACTAAAACCCGCCCCTCCCGCACCCAGCGGTAACCCCTCGCCCTGTCATTCAGTTCATTCCCTTCTTTGCTCGGGAGCTGTGACATCTTGATTACCAATATACACTGAATTATTATGTCCAAAACAGTCCGGGGTGGTGCAAGAACAATTGCCAATGAAGTATTATAGTTTTGCGAAGATGAAAAAGCAAATAATGGACAGATATTACCGTCTGACAGTTTGACAGATAGAACGGCCGCCTGCATGGTTTCTTTAGTGCTGCCCGACCAAATTTCTGTTAGAGCCTACGACACCGGTCACCGGACATTCTGTACATTATGTATTGTGTAATAAATTTACACCCTGACAGCTTCTGTTACGCGACAGGGACGCCCTCCCTCGCACGCCAAGTTATAGTGGTACGTCTATACAGTGCAAGGAAGAAGCGTCGGACCTCTCAGCCCAGTGTCTGCGTGGCTGCGCCACTGCGAATAGCTCCCGGGCCCATTAAAGCGCGTGTTTTGAGTATTTTCGTTGAAAAAACTTGTTCGCCTTTTCGTACAAATCGGCGGGTGACATTTGTCGCCGAAAATGTCCAGCACTTTAAATTATTTGCACCATTTAACACAGCCGCGCGTCGCGGGCATCTTTTAACACGGAATATAATTATTTATTTAATGCATTTCTGTAAAAATTACCACTTTGATTGCGCCAAAAGTGCGAGTGAGTTTTTCAAATTAGCTTTCACATTTATCTCGTGTGGTATTTTCATATTTTTCCCGATTCCCTAAAGTATTTTCGTTGTCTGTCTGTCCGTAACTGTCCGTAACCTGCAATGTCCGTAACTTATCCTATAAAAACTTTTTTTTATGAACAAGTAAATACTTATTCTTTAGGAACCGACATGTAAAAGTGCCGTCATTTTTTACGGGTTAGAACTAGAATTATAATAAACACAAGACCAGGAATATTACGTGAATTGGAAAGTAAAAAAAAGTCTAACGAAAAACCCTCTCAACATTTTACCTGATCTTTAAAAAAGTTCAAAACTAACTACGCAGGATCACTTTAGCTATAGTGCCGCCTTGTTTTAACTAACTAACAATTTCGCCCGCAGGAGTAGGCAGAGAGGATGGTACGCCATGTTCTTCTATCTTGGCACACCACTTTTGCTTCGACTACATTCATACATCTTCTCATACAAGTTCTACGGCTGTTGAGGCTTTAACAGGACCACCCTCAAATACTTATAGTACCTATCTGATCGTGCCAGGTCTTTCGCGGATGCCCTCTATTCCTGTTGCCTTTAACATACGCCTCATATATTTTCTTAATATTGTTTTAGGATTTTAAAATATGCTATAATAAAAATTACATCTTACATAATCTAAAAATAATAATTTCGCTGTCCGTCTGTCTCCGTAACTTTGTGTAACGTCCGCAATTTCTTTGGAATTCACGGCTAAAAAACAAATTAAACAGCCGGAGATGGGGCACGAAGGTGGCAACGATAGCGATGTTCCTACCGCTTCCTCTCCGCGGATTGTCAAAAAGATACTATAAATATATACTAGGGCTTAGCAAAGACGCGAACCAATGTTCCGTCATTTTTTAAGGGTAACAGTTAGTATTTAATATAATTATGGCAGAGACCTGGTGGGAAGAAATACAAGCCCAAGTTAACAAGACAGCGGCAACCTCTGGTGCTCTAAAGCCCACAATTTGGAGAAATATAGAAATGGCCATCAAAAGCATGACGAGGATCTTTAAAGTACGCCTAAGACTAATAATGACGTACGGCGTTGAAGCGAGGACAGATATAATCAGGACTAAACAAACTTTGAGAACTTCCAAGATGAAGACACCGAGGGCGGTAGCAGGAAAGACTGACGGGTCGCGTTAGGAACACCAGAATTTGTGCGATGGAGTAGATAGTGAAGGAGGGACTTGTATGGTCGTGTGCGGAGGATGACCAGCACCAGACTCCCTTATAAAGCACGACATAGTCAGCCTCCCAAAGATGGAACAATAGCTGAGAATCAATCTCACAGGAGGCGCTGTCCTCTGGAAGACAGACCACATAGGTCTATTAAAAGGAAGAAAGAGAAGAAGATACTTTGTATTGACTACTATGTTCATTTCACTTTTCTCTCCGTTCCCTAACTTATCTGGTTTTTATTTTTCTATTTTGTTTAATTTTTTATTTACTGTCGTCTTTGGTTTAACTTGGTTTTTATTGCGATGTTTGTTTCCCTGGGCATATTTTCCTTTTTTGTTTCGAGATTCCTGCCTGAAGTGATTTTCCGGACTGGCGAGTCCTTGCGTGTTTGTGATGTCCTTTTAATTGGGAGTGTTTGCATATTCTTAAAGCTGTCTCCATGGTGCCACCGTCCTTTATTTATATTTTTATGTATATTCATATTTTTATTTGATTTTTTATGATATATATTATAATAGTCATGATGACAGTATTAAAGAATTAAAGAATAAGTGATTTTAGAGAAGAAAATATTTTGAAAGGATTCTAAAAAATGATCCAGTTTTAATATACATACGCATTGAGCTTAATAAAATTTTCAATAAAATAAAAGTATAAAATTGTGGAATCTTCCATTTTAACTGAAACACCGGTCAGAGCGAATGACGTCACGCCTCAGTACCCATCACCGTGTCTTTGAACCGTTGCCATAGACACAATGCAATGTTTACTGAGGCTTGACGTCGCGTAGACGAAATGACAGGTGCGGGCGTTTTTGCGCTTAATTAAAAATACGTAGATGAAAATGCAATTATTTGCTTAAAAACTTAGTTTAGTACTGAAATAAGGTTTTTTTCGGTAATAGTAGACGTGTGTGTATCTACATTATTTATTTATTTATTTATTTATTGATATTAACGGACATAGTCCAATAAAATATAATACATAAGACGAACAATGTATAATACATCAGAATAAAAATTATAGCAATTTGAATACAAAAGCAAGGACAAATGAAAATTACTAACAAGATGGAGACAAGGTCTGGACTATCTAATCAGAGATTGTTTAAATCTGGACAGACTTACACCGAAGAAGTCCAGATCCTGTCTTGAATTTATAAGACGACATAACCGTGACATGGGAGCATGGAATCCATAATTGGTTCTATGATGGCTAAGGAACAACACTTCATTATTTCTGAGTCTACGGGAAGGGATATTGAATTTTATTTGGCCCAGTAACGAAGACACATCAGTGAGGCCGTTTAATATTTTGAATATAGTGAGTAAGTCAGTCATTATAGAAGGATATTTCAAAATCTGTCAACACGCCTATTAAGTATTTTATATGTCTACATATAAAAAACTTACAAATTTTGTATACGCCACATTTATTAACTTTAATATCGACATCGGTTTCGATACCACTGTGTCTTCGTCGGGACATGTCAACGCATATTTTGGCTCAAAGCCTTCAGGTCATTGACCCGACCCTGAAATCCACCACCTTTCTCTCCCCAACATTCATCTTAATTTGTGTTCACACACAACAACAGAATAACAGACAAATTGCATTACGGAACAATCTCCCACGGTACATTGTATAACCAACATATTCGTGACACGCAAATTTCCCTTTCGTTGAAATCTATCTCGAACAATGTATACACGCACATACTCGGTACCTACCCGCATGTGATACGCTCACCAGAGAACCATACCGTTGTTTTTTTACATAGATTTTTAAATATGAACGCGGTTGTATTCTGTATATCGTTGGCTTACTTGTAAATTAATAAATAAATAAATAAAGCCTTTATTCACTGACCATTTTAACAATTTTAACATAAGTAAATAGAAAATGATACACTGAAATAGTAAGATATACACACATACATGCGCACACACACATATATATACGTAGTAAATGTCATTTAAGCAGCCAGTTTGTTGGTCAGGTTGTCTCTCTGACATAGGCCTCCTCTAGTTTTTTCCACTCGTCTCTGTCGTGAGCTATTCTTCTCCATCCTTTTGGTAGGTCATCTTCCCATCTCTTAATTTGACGTCCTTTTTGTCTTTTTCCATTTCTGGGATACCATTCCATTACGTCTTTCGTCCACTTTTCTCTGCTTGTCCTCATAACATGACCAGTCCAGTTCCATTTGAGTTTTTTTACTTTTTGTATAACATCGATAACTTTTGTCTTTTTCCTTATTTTTGTATTCGCCCACCTGTCATAAAGCCTTATGTTTAGCATATTCCGCTCCACGTTGCGTTGGCAAACTGCGAGTTTTTGTCTGTTTTTGCTCGTAGCAGGCCAAGTTTGGCACCCATAAGTGAGACATGGGAGAATGCACGTGTTGTATACTTTGCTTTTTACCGACATTGGTATTCTAAATGGAATGAGGAATGAAAGTAGACTGAATGCGGTTGAAATGCGGTCACTAAGACGCTTGTGCGGAAAATCTTTGGTCGATAGAGTGAGGAATGAACAAATTAGAAGTGAATGCAATGCTGGCTGTAGTGTGGTAGATAGAATAAAGAAAGGAGTGCCGAGATGGTTTGGTCATGTGGAACGTATGAACGAGGAAAGGACGGTTAAGAAACTATATGAGGCGAATGTTGAAGGCAACAGGAATAGAGGGCGTCCGCGAAAGACCTGGCGCGATCAGGTACTACAAGTATTTGAGGATGGCCCTGTTAAAAGCCGCAACAATCGTAGAACGTGTGTGAGAAGATGTATGAATGTGGCCGAAGCAAAAGTGGTGTGCCAGGATAGAAGAGTGTGGCGTTCAATGCTCTCTGCCTACCCCTGCAGGGAAACGGCGTGATGGTTAGTTAGTTAGTTAGGTATTCTATCATTTTTCACTATTTCTTTTAGCGACCAGTACCGCTCCCAAGTATTGTTTACTCTTCTGTCGATTTCTTTTGAATATTGGTCTTTTATTGATATTAGTTGTCCTAAGTATACGTAACATATGAGGGGAGGGGGAGGGGAGTCGGAGGTGCTGATTATGGAATGCCATCCGAAGGGGACAAGGTGATTTGTGTTTTATTTTAATAATAATGTCACCACAAAGTTAAAACCTTCATTCGGAAGAAAAAAATATTCCTCGAACAATTACGAAAATTAATATCTGGGTAAAAGTGTCCACTACAATTGGAGGCGTCCCTATAGAAAGGGTCTATATAGTACATCAGGTCGCAAAGTGGTTTTATAGTTTTAAAATGGTCTATATACAGGGTTATTTATAAAACATTAATAACCTCGCAGGACTATACTCCTGCCTTGATTATGAGCCGAAAATGTTGAAGTTATTATGACCTAATATCAATAGTTAAGGAGATATGCGACATCAAAGTTTACATTTTTTTTTTCAATATTTCTGACTTATTTTTTGTAAAACGTTCGACTATCATTATAGTAACTAATATCAATTACGAAAAATTCATTCGTTTTTATCCAGGTTAAATAAAATGATTAAAACCCTGAAAAAATTCCAATTGGAATGTTTTCCAATGGGAATTCGAAGGTTTTTATTTTTTTTATTTGACTTGTATTAAAGGGAATGATATAAGTTACTGTAATGATAGTCCAACGTTTTACAAAAAATAAGTCAGAAATATTGAAAAAAAAATGCAAACTTTGATGTCGCGTATCTCCTTAACTATTGATATTAGGTCATAATAGCTTGAACATTTTCGGCTCATAATCAAGGCAGGAATATAGTCCTGCGAGGTTATTAATGTTTTACAAATAACCCTGTATATAACAGTATGCACCGTGTGTATTATTTTATTTTTCACGATTTCATCGTAATCTTGACTAAATTCGACCTCAAAAATTATATTTATCCATTATTATCTGGTTGTAACAAATATGACGGATGCCGACAGTTCGAAGATGTCACTGAGATTGCTTTATAACACGAATAAACAAAGTTAACGTAAAATTGGCATAATTGGCAAGTGAATATTATGTTTTTTTTTGTATTTTTTGATATTCATAGCGTTAACTTTGTGGTTGGACATAATTGTTAATTTTAATTAAACAACTTACGAAACCGGTAGACGTACAGTTACTAGTTAAGTGATTAATACAAAATTGTTTAATTAATTAAAATTAAAACAAATATATATTTCTGGTTATTTATTTCAAGTGTTTTTTCTCTCCCCTGTTAAATTTTGTGTTTACATATAGGCCCTTTTTATAGGGTCACCTTCGAGTGATGAAAAAAAATTAAAAAATTCAACGTGTTATTAAAATCGAACTAACCGCCTGGCAATTTTTTTTCGAAAATTTGATAAAAAGCTAAAAATTGGCTAACAACATATTCTATAATTAATCTCAACATGTTTACCTTATAAATAATATAATAATAATAAATAATATACCTGCCCGGTCTCTGAGATCCCAAACACTATTCCACACAAAGGTCTACAACATCAACATAGGTTATTTCCCTCCTCTACCTAGAATGCTAAACCAGTACAATGAGGTCACGTCATGTAACCCCAACATCGACATATTTCGCATGACACAACCTCAGTTTAAGAGAGAAATTATATCGCTCCTGACCGAAAATAGTTTGAGCTTGTAAAAAGGATTCTTCGGAAATCAACCTAAACAAAAATTTTATGGCCACAAAGCGCGGATACACATTTTCTGACTTAGTTGACCTGGGAGCCTACATGCCTATTGTGTCGTGCGGAGAATGTGAACTTCGTTCATCTTGTAATCACTTATTGTACTATACTTATATTGTATAATGTATTAATGTTTTATTTTAATGTATTATCGTAAATTGTAACTGTACTAATCACCTTGTCCTAAATGACTATCCATTATGGTCATTCTGACCTGTCGACAGTCTTTAAATTAAAAAATAAAAATAAAAATAAAGAACTGGGTGCAGCGGTTTTCAACCCCAAATTAAAAATTGATATAAAATTCCGACTTCCTCCAGACTCATCGATTTTCACTGCGGAATATTTGGCGATAACAGAAGCCCTTGACGTCTGTTTACTTCAAAATTATAATAGATTTGTTATATTTTCTTACTCTAAATCAGCTATCGATTCGATCTGTGCGGGTATGAAAGTATGGATTAATAACGATATTATCTGTTAAATTAGAGTTCTCTTATTTAACTTGTCCAAAAATAACAAACATGTGTCTTTCGTATGGATCCCTGTACATCAGGGAATCCAGGGAAACGAATATGCGGATAAATTAGCCAAAGATGCCACAATTTCGGGTACTCACCCACAGCGTTTCTTCTGCCCTGTGAATGATAGGCTGAACAGTATTAAAAAGCATATCAAAGACATCGGGATATCAATGTGGAATGATACAAGTGATCACAAGGGAGAGCGTTTAAAGAGTATACAGACTAATATTCCTAGCAAACCCGCAAAATAAAAAATAAAAATAAAATAAATCCAAAAAAATTGCGTGTACAAATAATAATTTACAGATTCATTTTGAAATTAAACCAGAAATGGTACCTAAATCATCATGTAAAATTGTATCCTTGATAAAGGTGCTTGTAAATGTTGGTTTTGATCGAGTACGCGCTTGGAGGCCTTTCAAATTAGCTGACGCTATGGATTCACTTTCGAAATGAACCTCAGATAACTGTCTTGACTCAGAGAATGCAGATCAGATGATCTGGCCCAAGGTGCTTCGCGGTGAAGGAAAACAATCCATCCATTTCAAAGCAGCGTTTATGCATACACACAAGATGGCCGCTAGAGAACTCCAATGTTTAAAACTCCAAGTTTTTATTTATATATTTATTGGAGACACTAACAGGATAATAGGTGCATGATACTTCTTCTTCTGCTTCATCTAGGACTGCGTCCTGTCATTGCTCGGAGCCTGTTCCTGGGATACAGATGTCCAGCTATCTCGCCATCTTTTATGCGGTCTTCCTGGGAGTCTGGTACCAGACGGCAGCTTGTTCGCTGCTACGCTCACCACTCTCTCGGAACAAGCTCTCTCCGCATGATCTCTCCAGTAACGTCTTCTAGATCTTCCCCATCGGACAATATCCTCGACGTCGCAAGTCCTTCGTATTTCGGAATTCCTCACTCGGTCTCGGATTGTCAGACCCGCAATCATCTCATTCATCAATTCATCTCAGTTGTTCTTAGGAGATTTTTTGTTCTGGTAGTGTCAGCCCTTGTCTCGATACCGTACGTCATGATTGGGCGGACACAGGTCTTGTATATCTTCACTTTGCTCTCCTTGAGCATATGTTCGTTTCTCCAGATAGCATTTCTCAAGCATCCAGCAATAGTTGCGGCTTTGTTTGCTCGCTCTCTTACTTCTTCGTAGAGGTCGTTACTGCTGGATATCTCGACACTCAAGTACTTGAAGCTCGTTACTTGTTTTATTATTTTATGGTCAATTGCAAGCTCGCATGGTATTGGCTGTTTCGATGTCACCATGCTCTTAGTCTTAGCTACGGAGATTTTCATGTTGAATCTTTGTGAAGATATATGGAATTTGTGCAGAAGTTTTTGTTGGCTATTAATACCGCATCATCAGCATAGCATATTATATCTATCTTTTTGTCTCCCATGTTGTAGCCTAGATTCATTGTTTTGACATCTTCTATTAGCTTATCTATGATGATATTGAATAAAAACTTATCCATGATGATATTGAATAAGAAATACATGATACTCTAATAATAAAACATTATAAATGAAGACTATGCCCATTATCCCAATTACAAGTGTCTTCGGCCCGCTCTAGTAACATGTATTTTTCCATTTAAGTACATTTTACATGTACATTTATGTGTATTGTATTGCGTGTTTAAATTTAGTGCGATTAGTATTTAATAAATAATTGATTTAATGGATCTATAGGTTCAGGTCATCGTTTGGAAAATGGATGTTGTGTATGAGTGAGTTTTTGAACGATGATAAGGTATCTGCAAGAATATCAGCATCAATGTTAAGGTCAGCAAAATACTCGTATATATTACATGGGAGAAAAGTAACCAACATTATTAGTGTGCTGGCTTATTCTAAAGAACTCCGGGTTTCTTATACGGGGTTTAACATGCAAATTTATGTCAGACAGAGAAAGAGAATCGATAGCTCCGCTGAGAATCTTGTGTAGCACAACGAGATCGGATATTTTCCGTCGGGACTCAAGTTTGTGCATCTTGAAAAAGACATGTCGATCTTCGTAGCTGTCAAGGTTATTTATTGTGTTGACCAGCTTTGTAGGACAAAATACGTAGAAACTTTTTCTGCACTCTCTCGATTCTCGTAACATGTGTTGTGTGTTAAGGTGACCAAATAACTGAATAAATAATACGTATTATTATAAATAACATTTTTTTACGGCAACACAATGGCTTGTTATCTATTTTGTAATTAATATCTATGTAGTATGTTAAAATTTTGCAATGCGCCTGTGGAAGACAAATGACTAACGCAAGTGTTCTACAGATTGCAAATAAGTATACTTAATTACGTTGGCTTAAATACACTTAACATTACATAACCATACATAATTTGATTAATATTCATGCATCTAATAGCTATACTATTATATGATATCAATAAAATTACCAATGCGGGACGTAACCAACGTCATCAAGTTTCATAACATACAAAACATAGCCGCTCTTCTCTCACCATTCCAATCCTTCCCCAAAAATAATTGTCCATTTTGTTGAATAACATCCGATACAATTTTTGCTTAGTTGCACTCTAGAACTCTGAGAAAAATAAATTCACCTCAACCCCGAATATCTCAATCACCCTCTAAATATTGCATGCATCTTAACCCTTAAGGCCCTGTGAAAAACACAGGCACCATAAACGCATAGAGAACGTCACGAGATACTAGAAATAGAGAGAGAGAAACTTAATGTAGTCGAGTATTGCAATAAACAATTGAACATTATTTTTATTTTCAAAATTGGTTAAGCAATTTTTTTTATTTTTTATAGCAACATTTAAAAAAAAAAGATTTTATTATTTGTTATCTACTTAAATATATTGATGAATTACACCTACATGTTTCGTAAAAACCTTTCCATCGTCAGGGTGTTTATCAAAATGAATGATGTTTTTCTGAATTTTCAAATTCATGGTTTCATGGAAAATGATCACGGTTTTGATAAAAATTTAGGACTTTCTATTTTACACATAAATAATTTTGGTCTGAAATTGAATAATTTAGAATCATAAAAAATTAGTAAAGCATGTAAAAGTTAACAAAATATTATTAATAATCACTTAAATTTAACTACTAGTCCAATTCTAAAAATAAATTCCAATAAGTTTACGTAATTAAGATCTTCAGCAATAATATTTTAAAATAATTTTTTAAATAATTAAGAAATCCTTAAAACAAAAGACATCATTAATATTAAACGCGATGAAATAAACCCGTCATTTTCACTGGTTGCATGCGACTTGGTCCACTACTGGCAATGCGAAAAAAAAATTCAACATTTTTCTTCTTGGATATTTTGACATTTATAAAACACCCTGACGATGGAAAGGTTTTCCGAAACATGTGGGCATAATTAATGAATATAAGTACCTAGATTAAAACAAATAATAGAATATATATTTTTTAATTGCATAATTGTACTAAGTCTGGAATAAATAGAAAATACTTAGAATCGCGAAGAAATATACGGGAAAATTCCATAAATCGATGACCTTACACAAAAGGTACAGCCTGTGAATACCAGAGATAAGCGAAACGAGAGAGTAAACAAGCTAAAACAGACAACCATCTAAAAATAATGTACCAGAGTACCTACGTGTGGAATATTCTCGAGTGCGAATTACGAAATAGAGTTCCATGTGTGTCCAGTGTTCATAAAGAAAAACTTAATTGGTTTTAAGTGTTTTATTTCATTTCCTACAAAAATATTTCAAATTTCTGTAAGGTTTAAATCATTGCACTTAACTTAGACCAAAGCGAATAAATTACAAATATTCCATATAAGTTATACTTTAGCGATAGTCCAACGTTTAACAGAAAATACGTCAAAAATATCAAAAAAGAAACGGAAAATTTGATGCGGCTTATTTCTACAACTGTCGACATTTCACCCAAACTATAAAGAATATCTCTTATTCAAAATTTAATGATGAAGACCCTCTGAAATTTTTGGTACTAACGTTATTTCGCGAACGTTCGGGCGTAATCGACTGACTTCTAAACCTTTCTGGTAATTTCTAATGATTCCGCAAAGCGTCCAGAGCGGTGGTAAACCTCGATTGTTATTTCTATGTATGAAGGCATCCCTATAAAAAAAAATAACCCATAAAAAACAAGTTTTTATTTTACTCCCTTTCTTTGTAAAATATAACAACAATTAAAGACGAATTAAAACATATAACATAACACCAAACTTACAGTAATCAATATATATATATATAAAGAAACCCGTGTTTCCCTATCCGCCAAGTTTTCTTCACAACCAGATACTACCACCCGCTGGTGGTTATGGTGGTGGATAGCCCTCAGTGTCCCATTCGGTGTCCCATCTCGGGGGTGGCTGAGCGTGGGTGGGAGCAGGTGACGAAAATATGCATTCTAGCACATTGTTTTGTTATGGGAAGGCCGTAAATACTTACGATTGTTCCAGAATGGGCCCGCCGATTGTGTCGGTAAGTCTAGAAGGTTCCGGAAAAATCCGCTCTAGAAAGTTTTGGAAGGAGAACGTTGTAGAAAATTCCCAAAAGTTCTATAAGGTTCCAAACTGAGTGACGAAGAGTGCCGGTGAGTCAAGAATGTTTCAGAATGTCCAGCAAAGCTCTAGAAAGTTCTGGAAGGAGAGTGTTCTAGAAGATTCCCGAAGATTTTATAAGGCTCCAAACTAAGGTGAGTCGAGAAAGTTCTAGAACGTTTGGTGGTGGAGGGTGTCTGTGACTCTATAAGGTTCCAGACTGTTCGATAAAGTTCTAGAATGTTCTGGAAAGAGAACGTTGTAGAAGATTCTTTATTCTTCTAAAGAATGTTCTCTTACGTTCCAAACAGTGTGGCGGAGAGTAGCTGTGAGTCTAGAAGGTTCCAAAACGTTCATGAAGTTTATCGAATGCTTTAGAAGATTCTAGAAAGACAAAGTTCAAGAAGGTTCTAAAACGTTCAATTAAGTTCTCGAATGTCCTGGAAGGAGAACGCTGTAGAAGATTCCCGAAAGATCTCTAACGTTCCAAACAGTGTGGCGGAGTGTATCTGTGAGTCTAGAAGGTTCCAGAATGTTCGGTGAAGCTCTAAGAATTTCTGGAAAGAGAACGTTCTAGAATATTCCTAAAAGTTCTATAAGGTTCCAAACTGAGTGGCGAAGTATGTCAGTCTAGAGATTTCCAGAACGTTCATTAAGGTTCCCGAATTCTTTAGAAGGTTCTGTTAATTATTCATTTAAATTAATATATTTTTGTATTTTTCAAATTTTGAATGTTTTTTTCAAACAACTTATTAAGTTGTATGAAAATATTTCAACGCGTAATTAGTACAATTTTGGATTTTTTGAATTTTTTTATTACTCCCTTTCGTAGCGTCGCCCGACCGAAGCCCAACGCGTAGGTTAAGCGAAAAAAAATGTCTCAACTAGTAAATGAGAAAGGGAGTATAATAAAAACTTATAATATATATAAAGATATATATATATAGAGATTATATTTCTTGATTTTATTTTCATTATTTCAACTCAATCAGAAAAAGTGTCTGTATTCATTTGGTAGAATATAGAAAGATGCTGGGATTTCAATAACCAAAAGAAAACGTAAAATTAATTTCCAAAAAAAAGTATAAAATAAAAAATATTTTTTCCGTGGTTGTTTATTCCACTATATTCACTACAACAATAATTCAAAAATAATAAAATCACTATAACGCCTCACTACAAATGGTTTCTAAAGATAATTGGTTAGGCTGTGTGAGTATGAAGATCTTAATTAATTTATACTCTCAAAATAATTCCATAGATGGAATTATTTTGAGACATCAAAGGTAGATAGCTAAAAAGGCTATCTACCTTCGATTGATAGCTAAGGAACCAGTTTAAAAGTTTGTTCAGAGATGGCGCCAGCCATAGTTGCAAACGCACACACGAAAGGTGGTTGTAATTAGATATATCAAGTAACCCAAGGGTTCAGCCTAATTATACTACGAGATGGCTCCACTTTCGCTGGTAAAATACTAATGAAACATAACTAAAAATATTTAAATACTACAGAACACAACTGCTTTGGTAAGTTCTGCGCTGTTGTGGATACAAGTCAGACATCGTATAGAGATCTGTATTGTTCTCGGGTCCGAGCCTTTGGCCTTCGCCAGCTGGCTTACAAAACGTAACTCACAGTGGATCTAGTCTGGGGACCCAGTAGAGGAAACTGTAGAGTGCCACCACTATAACTTGGCGGGCGAGGGAGGGCGCCCCTGTCGCGAAACAGAAGTTGCTAGGTTGTAAATTTATTACACAATACATAATGTACTGAATGTCCGGTGACCAGTGTCAGAGCCTTCAATAT
>JADDOH010018171.1:0-30529 GCA_016648135.1 Agrypnia vestita
TTTCACCGTATAACGTATTCATTTCTTCATCCACAGCGTCCTAATGAAATATTCGGCGTTACCGCGTATTCAAATCTTACCATCTTAAAATTTGACAGATAACAATTTACATATTTCTCCCTCCCTCTATATCTATCTCACGTAGAAACTTACAGAAACAAACACCGACGTAAAGATGAGTCTCGTTTATTTTTAATTTTTATTATCGTCTATTAAGTGTTGGGATAAAGATCTCAAAGATCCAGACATAACTGTCAAATGTCAAGATGGGAATATTTGAATACGCGGTAACGCCGAATATTCCATCAGGACGCTGTGGATGAAGAAATGAATACGTTTGTAAGAAACAATCTTTCTTATATCATATTTTAATACAGTGTACCTATTTGAGCCGTAGAATTCTAAAATCCGCTCTGGACATTTTTAATTTTTATTATCGTCTATTAAGTGTTGGGATAAAGATCTTAAAGATCCAGACATTGCTATTTTCAGAATACGGATGAATATGACTTAAATTCACTGCTGTCGAAGGTGAAGAGATTCGTACAACCATAGTTATTTAAAAATATACATTTAAATAAATATACAATAAACACTTGTAAATTTTCTAACAATTAATTATCTTACACAATTGAAATTAAATTGTATAACTCAAAAATACAGCTTTTCTGAAAAGTTGTCCAGTATTGTTCCATGTTATTTGTTAACATTTACATAATATTTTATGCAAAATATACGTGATAAAATTTCCTAAACATTTCATTGACATGCCTTCAAAACGATGTTATGGATGACCAAGACATAAGAAATCGAGTGGTTTTAGTTTTATAATTTTCATAAATATTACGTAAAAAAACTTTATTATTATATTATGTGAGGAAGTTAGTACAGTCCCACACATTCTATATGAGTATAAATATATTTATTTATGTTACAAGTGATATATATATAAATATAAGAGGCGAGTGCGAGACGTGATCGTATTACTAATAAAAATTTACCGTAATTACTACGTTATTGTACAAAGATAATATTTTTTGTCATAAATAAATAAACAGACACAATGAACAATAATTTTAAATATATCTATTATATATCTTCTATGTATATACTATATATATCTATATATATATTATATATTATAGTATCAGTAAATATATATGTATATATATATATCATAAATCTCATATAAATAGCTATCTAAAATATATATAATACAATAATTTTATAAATATATATATTTTTATCGTGGCCAGTTTATATTTTAAAATCTTTTAAATACCTAATAAAAGGTTTTTTAAGTCCACTTTTTTATTTGAAATTGAAATAAAATACCAACCAAATATAACCATAATAAATATGTTTATGTAGGTATGAATGATGCCTAAATTCGCTTGCACTAATAATTGATAATATCAAAATTCAAAGTGGTGTTAAGAAGATTCGGAAACTTTACAAGGTTGTACCTAAGCTTTATCAACATATTATTATTAGTCTAGCGGGATATTGCCCACACGATACGCTATCCAATATACCTGCGCCTAAATTGCAGAACAACCATTATCTGGAGGGCATAAATCTATCAGTTGCTAAACACAACACATGCATATTGTTCCTGTGCCCTGTGCCCAAGGTGTGATTGCTCTCAGTGCAATAGTCGCAATTGGCAAGGGCCATTGAATACAAATGCATTCAGGTAGTCACTGCAGTTTAAAGAGGAATTATTACTGTACACTGTACTGTACGTTGCGTCATTTTTAGTCGCATTCTATATAGCATACACGCGCTTTATAATGCTAATATTACATGTTTCATTTAATTAAAATTCATTATACCGTCACGAGAATCTTAAAATGTAAGAACTGCACATATTCGGGCTAAATTGAAGATTACGGGTTCCATAGCCGATCTTTCCAAGAGTATGTTCTAATCTCAAAAATTATGTTACATAAAAAAAATACTGCCAATTTTTTTCCTTCACTTCACTACTCAAATAAAGGTGGATTATTACATGCTGATATAGATGGAGGGAAAGCGCACAACTTTTATTTGGAGTGAGAAGCAAAAAATTATTTTTCGAAAATTAATTTTTTACTTTTTAGTACCTACATTTAAATATAAGCATAGTTTTTAAATATTTTTTCATTTTTTTTACACTTCAACAGTTCAAGAGGCCTAATTACAGTAGCGAAACACGTCACAAAACACCCAGGCCTGAGTAAATCACATAGATTAATTGTGACCTCACCGGGAATCGAACCCGGGTGTCATACCCACTGGGCTACGAGGGCCGCCATTATTTTAATATAATATAATTTTTTTTAGTTTTAATATAACCCAGTATACAAAATCATTTTGTTAGGAAACTAGCGCCATCTTTTGGTGAGCTCATTAACTTGTTTTCCATATCAAACTTTGATTAATGAATTATGATGGATTAATTGATTTATTAATGTATCTGATAACTGTATTGTAATACGTTCAAAATTTCAGCTCTATTGGACATTGGGAAGCGGGTAAAATATCGATTATAAATTTCCGTGCAGACAAACAGGTGAGGCTAATATAACCGTGGTAATATAATAGAACCGACTGCCAATTAAATATTTAAAAAGTTATTACACTTTAAAGTTTCCGTAATTTCATCTTACATTTTGATATTTGAGAGGCTTTATCTAATGACAAAGTGTAAATCATAGACAATATTTAGTCGAAGAAAATTCTATTCATGTTAATTAAATGTCAAAATGCATTGCGAAATTTTCGAAACATTAAGTGCAAAACCTTTTTTATCAGGTACTTGATTGGCAATCAACTCTATTTTTTTTAAATCAGGGCTCTATTGGGAACTATATCGATGATATTTGCTCTCGAAAATATTCTTCAATTACGGTCATATTCGAGGGCTTCCCAAACGACCCAAATATTTTGGAATGTTTTAGAATCATTAGAAAAAACTTGTAGGCTTGGGGGTCTTGTTGTTCTAATGGTCATTTCAATTATTTTTTTATTCAGTGTTTTTTTCTAGCGTCTTTTAGTCTAGGATAAAGTCTTTTGATTGTTAGCCTCACTTTCGTTTTGGTATTATTATTTTCAATGTTCTAAAATTCAAGTAGATATATATTACCTAAACATAAAATAACGACAAGTTAAATCACAGAAGAAAAATTGTATTTTTGGTCATCAAATAGTAATTGGTTTTAACTTAAATATTCAATCAATCCTATACAAGCCTATGCATTACTGAAATTTATCACAAGTTTCTATACCTACCATTTTTATTAACCGTTAACATTTAAACTTCTTTATTTCACGTTTGTTCGAAGTCAATTAGAATAAGGGTAAACAGTATAGAAGACTCATTTAAAAATATATTATAATAACAGAATTGAAAAAATCCAACATAAATGAACATAAACCAATAAATGAAAAATAAAAAAATAAAAATCATGTGGAGTTTAGAGATGGAAAAGACACAAAGTATTACCGTCATACACCATCTCTATCAAATCGTAGAACTTCATATGACATTTCATATTGTCGTGATATGGTAGAGTTAGAAAATATTACTCGTTATCGAAGTTTTTTTTCAAGACTGTAACTTTAAACTTTAAACATGTAACTTTACTGATTATAATTTTTTATTTATTTCAATGTACACTTCTTCTTGTTAAAACTGTTAATAATATGAGGGCTAATCCTCGAAAGTTTACCAATTTCTTTTATTCCTATTAATGTAAGAAGACCGTATCCCTTATATAAGCAAATAGACATCATAAATTTGTGTTATTTTCGTGAAGAAAACTACAGTAATATCCCGGCTTACGCTGTTCCAATTTACGTGAACTCGTAACGTGGTTCGACTGGCGACACTGCCGCTACAGTGGCGGAAAGTTTGTACAAAGCTTGAAACGGATATCGTTCATGTGGTGGAATAAGTTGGCAATTAGCTTTGGAAGTCTATACTAATGATGTCAACAAGCTTAGATTACTTAGTCATGAGCTAACAATCGATGAGCTCATAGTGATGCCTAAGCAAAACGACTACTTCACACCCAATTCCACCAGAAAAGCGCATGACACAATTGCACGCTTGACAGAAGGTCTAAGCTTGCAAGATTTTTTTTTTTAAACATATAATAAATAATGAAGAACATATAATGAAAATATTAAAAAAAATATATTTTTTTTAAAACGTATAATATATAATGAAGATCGTATAAAAAAACATATAATGAAGAACATATAAAGAAAACATATAATGAAGAACGCGTTATAGCTATTTGAATTAGAATTTGTTAGATTTTATGAAGCCGTCGAAACCGAAATGACTTTTTTTACGTAAATTGTTTATTTTTTATTAATACGTAAAAAAACTGCAATTATATTAAATATTTGTCTTATAAACTAGTGTTTTTGTTAGTCCTTGGTCCCAATTACCCAAATGACTTACGCGAAATCGAGTTAAGCGTTTTTCGTCGGTCCCAGCTAACGCGTAACTTCGGGGTGTTACCGTATGTATTTAAATGTAATATACCTAAACTGAATATGGATATGTTCTGCATTTTGTCATAAAAAGGCAGCCTGTTTTTTCATATTTGGAGGGTCATGAATTAACATACATCCAAAAGAAAGACACATATGTCAAAACAATGCTTGCGGCTAAGTGTCTTCTACGCCATGGAATGTCAAGTGGAGTACGCGCTAACGGTACAAACAGACATAAAAGTACACACTGAATATTTCGACCCTGAATTCTAAATGTGGACGATAAAACGCAGTCAACACTTTGGAATAAAATATAGATATGATAATATTTGACTGTGCATCCATATATCCTCGATCATGATCGTAGTGACTACATCAGAAACCTGAAATGTTTTACAGAGGCGTGGCTTAACTCGTAAGGACGTAAATGAAAGGGTTTCTAGGGAGGTTCGTGCGCTCATAATTATATCGTATGGATAGAGTTATAAATTGAATATTAATAGCTTTCAATATTCAACAATGTCGGAATTTCTTATTAATTACTATCCTGTAAGCTTTTATATTTATTTTTTATTCGTATATTATTTCCATTAACGCTTTTGGCTAGGCTTATTTTAATTTAATAGTTGTAATTTAAAAGTTTTACAATGAAATGTGGAAAGGCTCCTCAACTACTCGTAGATCCAAGTTTATGATAAGCGATAAAATATCTTCCGTGAACAATACTCACTCACATGTATATATAAGAAATAACTAGCGTTAGGGAATGTTAAAATGGGGATTACTTTGTTCTACACAGAACAATAGATGCAAAATTTGTTCAAGTCATCAAACTTCAGGTGGGATTATTTTCCTCTGAGTTTTACTATGAAATTGAGCAGAATTTGGAACAGATATCTTTCAAAAAAATACCTCAATATTTATATTGTGGGGTAAAAGGCGGGAAGGGGAATGTGCCTATAATTTACGCAGAAATCTAAAGAGTAACTAGGCAAAAATTGTATCCATCAAAGGTGTAAGATTGTATATAGAATAGACAAAAGATACGCAGTCAGTTTTAAAAATTAAGTTAACTATGGGTTTCATTTGTCGCTGATTTCTCTGTTTTTCCTTTTTAAACGCGCAACTCTTCTCGATGTCATCTTCCAGTCGTTCATTCTTAACGCCTTCTCGTATCTCCCTATACGAGTAGTTTCTTTCGATTGTCTTCCACTTCGAATCCAAATCATCCTTCGAATTTTCGCATCTTTAAACTATAGTATTTATTTTTCAAAAATAGTTAAATTTACTTTATTATTTAACTTTCACATGAAGCAAACACATTATGGTGAGACATAATATCTTTAAATAAAATATTGCTTTTTTTCGACACCACTTTATTAAGTTATTACAAAATTAATTAATCAATTAGAAAGACATACCGAATTTAGTAATTTTTTCATTGTTTTTTTTTTTTGATTCTTTGATTTGACACTTCCTGATATTATTACTAATTAAACAAAATATCATAAGTTTAGTGCTGCATATAATAAATTATATACTTCATTAAATTTCCAAAAATAAGAATAATAGATTGTTAGATTTGATGTCGGAAGAGCGGAATAATCTCTATTAAATACTAGATCGATCTTTTTTTCTGTCTTTTTCACAGAATCGAATGGCTTCGGGCGTTTCACCGAAAGCTCCCAAGCTCTAACTAAGACACCTAATGGAAACCTTTTGTTTTGTGGTGATGTGTGCCAATTTATCAATCAATCGGGGCGATTATCTCCTATGGTGGGTGGCTGCGTTCTGTGACGCTGGACCGTGTCATTCAACTGCACAGATACACGATCGTGATTTAGCAACACGATTTTACTACGCCATTAAGAGAATGCGCGCGTATCAATTTAGCTATCTGCGATACAGATTCGAGAATTAATATTTATTGCATTCCTATCACGACAGGCCGCGTGATATGAAAACATACATTTATTAATCTATCCCGGGCTGTATTCATGCAAATTGTTAACTCGTGTCCTAATAGAGTAAAATAAAAACAAAAAGCTGTCCATTTGATTGCTTAAACTACCACCGAGGGAGTTTTACTGATTTACTTATTTATTTATTGATTTATTTATTTATTTATTTATTGTTTTATTTATTTATTTATTTATTTATTTATTTATTTATTTATTTATTTATTTATTTATTTATTTATTTATTTATTTATTTCTTTATTTATTTATTTATTTGTTTGTTTGTTTGTTTGTTTGTTTGTTTGTTTGTTTGTTTGTTTGTTTATTTATTTATTTATTTATTTATTTATTTATTTATTTATTTATTTATTTATTTATTTATTGATTTATTATTTATTTATGTGAGGTATGGAGTTTTGATTGATTTAGTATTTAGGATGGTAGTGAGGATGTGAGTTAGTTATGTATTTAGTTGATTTAGGGATGTAGGTATTAGTTATTTATTATTTATTTATTATGTTATTATTTATTATGTAGTTAGTTATTTATTTATTTATTTTATTTATTATGAGTTATTTATGTATTTATTTATGTAATTTATTTATTATTTATTTATTTATTTATTTATGGGTTTGTTATTCTATTTAATTTAAATATAACATTTTGGTTGGACTGTGCCTGTCTCACTAGAAATAACTGCGTTGAGACAGGCATATTTAATTTGTGACGGGCGGTTGGCGAAAAAGAGAACCTCTTTTAAATTTTATTCCATCTATGTAGTCCGAACAGGATTCAAATTTGGTTATAATTTAAAATAGGGGGTTTAGTAGTGGGAGAGGGTGGTAATTTTGTACGCAGGCCTTAAAGAGTAACGATGTATACAAATTTTAGTCCAGATTTGAGGAGCGTGAGGTGCTCAGGGGGAAGGAGTGGGCTGACTCTTTTTTCCTCAGCGTTAGAGTGCAACCGAGTTATAAAAATTTTGGGGGAGAAGGGATGCTGCTAAGGAGCTCGAAGTCCTAAAGAATAACAATGCAAAATTTTGAATGGATGGCATTCGATACCTTTACAACGGGTGAAAAGAATGATATGACCATAGGGAGGGAGGATGGTAAAAGGGTGAAGGAGTTTATAGATTCTCATATTCATCCTTAAAGAAGACGAAAAATTCAAATACCTTGGGATAGTATTTTCTAGCGACGAAACGCAAAAAAGTGAAATAGATAGAAGAATCGGAGCTGCAGCCGGCGTTCTACGTTCTCTGTATAGTGCGGTGATGAGAAAATCCGAGCTTAGTTTCAAGACAAAACTGATTGTTTTCAAATCTGTGTACAGGCCCACCCTAATATAAAGCTATTAAATTGGATCCTGACGGAGAGATTGAGAGCAAGGATCCAGGCTGCCGTGATGAGTTTTCTAAGGGGAATAGCGGGAGTCACATTGATGAACAGAGTTAGAAGTACCAACATAAGGCACACATTCGGCATGGAACCCCTACTCCTACACATAGAAAAATCACAAATGCGATGGCTTGGATATGTGTTAAGAATACCAGAGGAACGAATACCAAAAAGAATCCTCCTGGCAACCCCGGAAGGAAGACGGCTGGTGGGTCGCCTCAGATTGCTGGGAGAGGCAACAGAAAAATGAAAAATGTGTATGAAAACAGTATGAGTCTAGTCTGGTTGACTTGTGCAGAAGCAGAGCAAGACAAGGGAACATGGAAACACCTTGTCGAGTCTTTGGGCCCCCGACCTTACTTGAATTTTATCTGTGTAATTGTCCAACCGTAAAACAATTCAAATACAATGCATATATTTAATTGATAAATTGGTGGTTTTATTTACAGCTCTTAATTAGGTAATACTGCTTCAGAAGGAGTAAATTCAAGTTTATATATATTTTTTGTATTGTTTTATGTGTGATCCAAATTACTATTGTGGGAGAGCATGGGAAGGCAGACGACTTTTAAAAGAAATTGAGAACAATACCTTTGTGTTTTTCTATTATTAATGGAGAAAAGATGATAGTGATGTCAGTTCCCAGAAATAATTGGAGGTACCTACTCGTATATAATACAAAGCAAAATATCCCGTTTTTCACTGGCATGTCTGAAGATTATATAATTAATGCTGTATAACTTAATTTTGAAGTTTTTTATGACTTTAAATGTAAAATTTATATATTCAGAATATTTTCAAATTGAGTATTTTAAAATTTAGCAAGACCACAATTACTGGATTTTTTTGGATGAGATATAATATAGATGTCTCACAGAAATGATGCTATGTCTCTGCAAGATATCTATGCATGAGTAAGTAGCTATTAAAATATGATTATATTTAAGAATAAAAAATTTCAATGGCCTCTTTACAGAAAATAAGAAGATAACTGTGATTGTTTATTCACACATGTGTTTAAATAAAAAGAAATTAAATTAAAACTAAAAATATAATATATCTTGATAAGTAATCATTATTATTTACAACATTTCAAGTCTAATTTATTTTTACTTGTTTTTATTTAGCTTCACCTGTCAGCGAGGAATCTTGCAATCAATAAATTTGAACCATTTTTTGATCGGCAATCGCTCTGAAATTTGGCAGAGACTTTGAGGTTATCCTTGAAATTTAAGCATAATTCTTTAATTTCATGCGAACTTTCTAAATGTTCATTCATCACCATATCTTTTCATTAATATTTTTTTTATCGAGAGTTTTAATTTAAGACTAAAAAGAAGAATATAATATTATAAAATGAATCAATGGTTCGGAATATCCATTTTTTATTCCGACCGTGTTATGAGCCGATTCAGACAAAATAATTAATCCCAGGAAAATCAATTACCGGACAAGTACTGGAAGATAATTATTTGCTTTATTAAAATCTATTCAAAATTTTAATATCATATCGTCTTGTCTTTAATTGTCACAGTTTTTATACGCTCAGCTACAACTCATTTAGAAATACTAGATCTTAATAAATCTCAATCAAAACACATACGTTCTATTAATACTCTTAGATATGACACTAAAATAATTAACCAATCAACCATGTTGTAATCGGTTACTGACTTCCTAGTCTATTGTTAAATACTAGAACGATTTTATCTTATGTCTGTTGCTGTAATTGTAATTAAAATCTTATCTTCCTTATCGGCATACTTATCATGACACAATTAATTAATGTAGCCACTGCGCGTAAGCGCAATATTTACTTTCATCCGCAATCTATGTAAGATCGTACACAAGATCTCAAGTAATCTACTCTACCGTATTCTAACCTCTATGTATATGGTTAAATAAAAATCTAGCATTAGGTACATATGTCCATTAAATGAATGATAATACATGTGATAATATCTGTCTTGAGTTTGTTGTATTGTAACAAAAAGAAATCTGCTGATAACTAACTCATAGTTAGCAGGATCTTTGTTAATTATTAAATATATTAGGTCCTTACATGTGAAATTGGCGTTTTGCCGTACTGGCAAATTTGATCTCAAATATCTTCTCTTTGGTTAGGAATTCCAAATCCAAATTTATACAGCTATTTACTCATGTATTTGTGTTTTGAAAATTATGATTCATTTGTTTTTTCCTCAATTGTTTTTTTTTGCGTCTTTGGATAACTTCTTGCAAAGGAAAAAATTCAACTCCGATGGGGCAGTCCAAACCGCCTTCAAAGATTTTATTGATTCCCGTCCGAATGGTTTTTTTAGTAAAGGGATCGATGAACTACCTATGAGTTGGCAAAAGTGCATAGATAGCAATGGTACATACTTTGATTAAATAAATATATTATAATAAAAAAAATCGGCTTTATGTTCGTCCCATACTAAACGCCAATTTCATATGTAAGGACCTAATATAATCAATTTAAATTAAATAAAAAGAAAATAAAAAAAATATGGTAAAGGAGATTGCCCACAGAATCACTCATAATAATATATCGATGACAACAATTAGATCGAACTTTCTATCACCTTCTAGGACACACTAACATACTTTCGTATTATCCATAACCGTCTGGAAACGACATACCAGAATAATCTAGTAGGTTCGAAAAACCGGACCGACGCGACAACTGCGCGAGATGAGTTTGTTTTGACATTTCTATCGGTACGAAATAAGCCGCGGGACGATTAAAGTGTGGCTAGTCGTGGGATTCGGAGCAACATATATTAAGCGAAATAATCAAGCGAGTTCTAACCAACAAGTGAACGATTAAATAAATGCGACTTAAACGTGCGAGAATTGGATGAAATATTCTAAGCAAGTTATAAATAAAGTGTTCCCAGCATGTTCGTGGATGAGTGATGAATTGCAAAATAGTTTTATTTCAAAATTTAATTGACTTTTTCAATATATAATATTAAATAATTAATCATTAATTATCAAATCGCTATTTAATTTCTAGTGTTTTCATTTGTATCCTGCATGCACGATATTAACAAAATAAATAAAGAATTTCATTTCATTTCATAGCGCGATATATTTTTAATAAATGTTTATTTTAATCACAAAAATTACCGTCAGGTATTTTTTATTATTGTGAAAACCCATTTGGAGAATCAATTTTAAACAAAACCAAAGGTAGGTATTAAGTAGATTTTCCAATTAATATTGACATAAAAATACAATCATGAAATAGAAATACTGAAAATTGTGGCCACACATTGGATGTAAATCGTAAGTGTGTGATTGGTAACTTTAATTATTTATTTATTAATTATCATCGATTTACTATAACCTCAACCGGTAATCTTTAAATCACACGTAACATTCAACGTTACAATTGAACTAATCACAATTATAGTCATGATCGCAAATATTCAATCACATTTATACGTACGTAATTGACTACCCGAATATTGGATCTTAAAATATTGTAGTTAAAATAAATAGATGAAAAATATAAAGTTACCATTGGGAATAGAAACTGGAGCATTCTATTTCCGGGGATTACTTACATGACCAATTACACTATAATAATTTTGAATTAAGGTATATGTTATACTTAAGTCCTATTATTTTTTTTGATGGATTGATTTTATTGTTACATTACTTTATATATATATTTTTTCATTACTGTATAATTTTTCATATTCGAAGCTCATTTTTACAGTATACGCAGTTGATGAGAAAAGACTACAGATATACCTAGCATAATCCACTCAAAAACTAATGATTCTCAGATTTGGAATATATATAGAACTTTCAAAAATTTGACAATGTTTTTACGCTGGAATCGGTGAACGTCGCATTGTGAGAGTGATCACTTAAGCCAGTTCATACAGGTTGTATGCCCTGGGACATCTAGAAAAAGACAACCGCGCACGTTACACATAAATAGCTTCGTCTCTGTGAGACTTGTATAATTTATCTCAATTAATTATTCATCCCTTTGGGGATAAAATCCGGTAAATGTGTTCGCAGAACAAACCTACATATGAAACATTTTTGTTTGTTTCAATTTTATGTAGTGACCGTTTTGGGATACTGTAATAGATGTAAAGAGTTTTCGTCCGATGGAATTTTATTTCCAAAATGTGTTCGTGAATGTGTCAGCGTTGTTCACACTCCACGGCGCGCGTCGCAAGGATGGCCGCCGCGCAGGAAGCAGGTAGCGCAGTTCCGCTCTGTGAACAATCGGTCTGACGTTCGATACACAACTTAGTTTCCGGCAGCCGGCACAAATTTTTATTTGTTTTTCAAACTAACCGTGAAAAATCACTTCAACGCTTGAAACATTGAACTCAATACGTTTAGTTGGAAAATTCAAAGTGTTTATGTTTCATGGTGTTATTATCAAAATTATTTAAACTTTATTTTTCAATCGTTTGATTTATTTAACTGTAAATGATTGCGGATATTTTATACGAACCGTATGTTTTTCCGAGAAACGATTCTCGACGTTTCGTTCAATTCTTATTCAACGTCATCAGGAGGACGACCTTCACCCGCGGAGGTAGAGGGCGGACTGATTACTGCTTCCAAGGGCGTAAATTATATGCACATTGTTGTGGAGTGTTCACTACTACGATAGAGATCTCCAGTGTGCAATATGTACTAGATACGTCGACGGACTTTACTGCTACGTCCGCCCTCTACCTCCGCGGGTACAGATCGTCCTCCTGATGACGTTGAATAAGAATTCAACGAAACGTCGAGAATCGTTTCTCGGAAAAATACGGTTCGTATAAAATATCCGCAACCAGTTACAGTTAAATATGTCTAACGACCGTAATAAAAACCTTAATTCTTTGATTTAGATTTAAATGTACCTACTTAGAATTAGTATTTTACTACGTTTTTCCCTCGATACATCATGAATAACGAAATTTATACTTTATTTCTTGAATAATAGCAAAATAACTTTGTACAAAGAAGACACATTGAGTATTTAAATAATGGGGGGCATAAATTTATTGGCAATTTAAATTGCAACAATTTATATAAAGGTAAAACTTGTAGAAAATTTGATGAAATTATAAGAAAAATAAAAGATAAAATGTTTAAACAGCAATAACTAATCTGTTAGTTATTATAATAATAAAAAGAAAACATTTTATATAGAACGACTATTTTTGAAATTGTCAACTTTTTTGTGGGACAGTGCTCATAAAGATGTATGAAACTAAAATTGGCAAAAGTGCCTTGTTCCAGCCCTGGGAAGAGTAACTGATCAATGTATACACGACTCTCAATTCTCTTCCCGGATCCCGGCTGGAACCCACCAATTCTTTTATCGTACGAAACAAGCAATCAAAACACGAAATGAAATTTATAAGTTAAGCGACAAAGGAAAATTCTTCGAAAAATAGCGAGCAAAAAAGAATAAAGGTATATAATTACAGTCACGAAGCTACGTATTACTGCTTTGAAAAATATTACGAAAATGCTGCTGCTATAACAAAATATAAAATTATAATATATCATGTGCGTTCTAAACATTTCTTCATTCAAAATTTTCAATATTTAAACTATAAATTGTCGAGTTCTTACTCGCATAAAATAATAAAGAAAACACACAATTTTTATTAAATCAACAAACAAATATGTACCTACATAATATAAAACAATTTAAATTTTTAAGACATTTTAATTTTATACTTCATTGCCAAATCATTTAATAAATATTTTGATATTTTGGAGGAAACAGTGCCTTTGTGAGAAGATGTATGAAAAAAATAAGGCAGTAATCCGTCTATGAAAAGATGAAGAAGGCAGATGAGAAAATGTATGAAAGTAAACGGGAGGAGATTGGTATGTTAGGACAGAAGAGTATAACACTCTTACTCAATCTACTTATCCCTGCGGAAGAAATAATCCGAGTATAAGTACATAATTGTTAATAAAAAATAACATGTTGAATCCAAGTAACAACAAGCATATAAATTGAAAATAGTTAGAATATTTATGCGAGACCAATTCCGTCTTCTCATCTCTATTAAAATAAAAATTTCGATTCATTTTTAAATTCACTTTGTATAATAATAGATGTTTTTGTTTAGATGAGTGGAAGATGCCAATCAAATATAAATAATAGGCATTTCGAAGTTCTCAAAATATCTTTTGTAAGTTACTTTTTAAGGGGATATTTTTAGGGGATACTTGCTGCTAAAAAATCCACAACATTTTAGCATAACGTAGTTTTTCTAAAAAAACGAATTTATTGAAGTCCTTACCAGTCGATTTATTATTTTTATAGACCTTCCTAGTAGGTAAAACATTATGATAATTTATTCTTAACGTCAGACGCTTTGGTTATACAGAACACACTGCTTTTAAATTTTCCATCCATAATTAACTCGCAATGCTTTATACACGGGTAAATACAAAAATTCACCCCCTTTAACAACCTTTTCGCACGACATCAGTCCACCAATTAATTAAATATTTTAATTAATTAACTTTGAATATATTAAAAAGTAACAACTCGAAAAATAGTACATACTCTTTCAATAAACGTAGTAGGTTAATAGCACCAAATTAATTTAAATTATTAGCATTGTTAGCAGCTTATGAAGGACGGTGAGCATAAAATATGAACTAGAGTTCAATTCAACGTTCACTAATTCCATCGCAACAACATCCTTAATTCCATCGTAAGAACACATTATAAAATTTTTGAAAGTTCTATATATAGTTCGAATCAAGAACATTTCATATATTGCACTGGCCTCTGCTAGAGACATCTGTTGTTGTTATTTTTTTATCATTTACAAGTTAGTATACATATTCACAACTGGTAATGATACCTCTATATATTTTTTTTAAAATGGAGTTTTTTTTAGCAATATTCCTAATTATGTGTGTATGTGTATGTATGTCAATTTTTTGGTTAAAAATATAGTTTGTGTCTGCGAATAAGTCTATGCCAAGGGAATTCTCATATAACAACAAAAGTGTATGATTCTACTGATAGGTGAGTTTTTTACGGCCTGAGTTTTATTGTTTTTGGGTCGGAAAAAAAAAGTATGTCGTGAAAGACGGGTTGGTAGTTCAATACATAATAATAAATCAGAACAATCCAGATTATTTGATATTTAGGCATTTGCGTCTAGAATTTAAAGACGGTAGAGAAGATGCAACAATGTTATGGTAGGTCAATAGCTTTAAAAATTTACGCTGAATATCTTCAATGTTATTTACATATACCTACTTATTTATTTATTTATTCCTAGTTCACATGTCTGACATATCGGATACTTATTAATAAGTTCAATTCAAAACTTTTTACTTAGACTTAAAACAGTATGCAATTATCAAAGGTTATTTATTATAAAATATCACAACCAAATATGGCAGTCAGTTATGCAGACAGTTAGCAGATAGTTCCCGAAATAGAGATGCCAGTTTTATATTATTTTTTGGCGTTCGTCTTTTATAAGATATGTAAATTGGTTGAGAACAGGAGAAAAATATATCGTAAACGAATAAGGCAGAAGCATTGTAGCTGTGAATAACAGGTGTATACATATATGGTGTGAGATAATAATCTTTTTCATTTTAGCTTCCTAAATGTTACATTCATTCCATATACATTAATTAATGTGACAAGGTAGCTATAAATTATCTAGATTGATAGTGGTAGTACCCACCTACCTTTACAAAGTTTTTTAATAAATGATATTTTAAAATGTAAAAACATTCAACATGAGAGTACTCACCCGATTTTTATATTTAAAAATTTTAAATGCTGAATGACCTATAACTTTTTTTGATGTTGCCAGAGTTAACTTATTTGGACATTATTATTAATTTCATTTCATTGTTAACCACTTTGCATAAATATATTAATCAATATGATTTATAGAAAGCTTGTTAGTTTTTTGAAATTAATTACCTGTAGCTGGTTTATAAATATGTTGCTAAATGCAATTATTATACATTTTCGTTTTTCAAATAATAATCAAAAATAACAACTTAATAAATTTATCAACTAGTTCGCTAAATATGTTATCAAGCAACCTTCTCCTTAATTGATTTAAATATGATATTTACATTATAATATATCCTTTCAATATATTTTTCATTATTTAGTAGAATTGTAGTATACTTTTCTTGATGAACAATTGTTCCCTTGCATATTATGTTATACATTCCTTTTTGGATGACTTGATCGGGATTTTAGGAGAGTGATATTTGATTTTTTATGGAGAACTTTAGAAAGTGTTGTCTCAGTGAATCAGTTTAAAACTGTTATTAAAAACATATAATCAAACATTTTATAATAACTCCCCACTTTTCAAGAAAAAATCAACAAATTACAAAGCTAAAATTTAGCATAAACTTTGAAAAATAATTGAACGTATAACCTATCTGATCATATTAACAGAAACTGAATTTACTCATTATATACTCATATAGAACAGGTATTTCAATACCTAGTATAATAAGATGCGATACAATAAACTATTTCCTTCCTTTCTTATTATTAAATTTATACATAACCTAACTTGCTTCATTTATTTAAATTTAAACATAAATTATAAGTGTATTTGTGGGCAACATTGTTTTCTTAAATATATTGTCACAAGATGGTAGAAACAGAAAGAAGTACAGCTTTTACACTAAAATTGAAAGATACTAGGAGGTTTTAGGATGGTCCATACGAATCTGTAATCAACTGTTTTATGCTCATAAACTGGAAAAATCGAAAAACCACATTACCTACACTATACACACTTACACTATAAAAAGGGATGGACCGGCTACTACGCTATCTGTGTGCATTGTTGACAGCGAGCTAACGCCATAGAATTCCGCAGAAAAACGAACCATGCAGTGGTGTTGTCAGCGGGTGTGTGAGCAATCCATCGATAGTAAATCAAGCGAGAAGTTTTATAGCGCAAACCTGAGAGATTTAAGTAACTTGCATCAGTATATAAGGGTCACGTAATTCAGGAGTGATAAAAGTGTGGCGAAGATAATTAGTACATATTACGAAATTGGAAATTAGTGTGTGAAATATTCTATAAATATTTAGGGTATATTAAAGAACAGTTCTCCAATTAAATTCGCATTAAATAGAAGTTTAATTTGTTTTTAAGTGTTTCATTTACATCCCACAGCCACAATCCTTTGATACGATAAACGCCGAGTCCTTAGTAATGAAATTTATGTCATATAATTTGCATAATTAAACAATAAAAATAAAAAATAATAAAAAATAAAATATCAAACATTTCGGCTAGAAGTAGCTTGATGTAATTTTAGCATCTGGTTCAAACCCACAAGGAGGCATCGCCGAATCCAATAGAATAATATCTTTATAATTATGTAATAATATACATATATTTTATCTTGTAATATATTTTTATCATAAGTTGTATGGTTTAACTTTGATACTGAGTATTATATACATGCCATTGTTTCGCTGTACAAGGGCATTTTATAACTCTTAACACGGATGTGTTCTTTAAAATTGTAATTGAAATTCGTGTGGTAATGATTTCCTTACATACCCGAACTAATCTCGACTTGACAAGTCATACATATCTACGAGAGCAATTGAATCTGTGAGACTTACAAATGACCGAAACGTCAAATAGCTCCGAGCTCCAGGCGACCTAAATGATTCTTTAACATCCTACCTTTGGTCATATTATAAGACATATGTACATTACACACATACACACGCACAAAAGCTATGTTTTTTTTTTTGTACACAGGTCTAGACAAAGGAAATAAATAAGTCATTACACACGTCGGCCACATTAGACCGTGTCATTAAGTTACAAACCCAGTGGATATTTTTGAAGTTCAACCAAGCATCATGAGAATTTTGTATTAGGTTATTGCTTAATTATTTATTTTATTAATTAAGTTAAACACAAAAATTCAATTGGTTTTAACCACTTAACTATTATAAACCAACCGGTTTCGGAAACATCTTTCCTTCTTCAGAGTAAACTAAACAGAACAAAATATGTGTAATTACATTTTTAGCAACTGGTTTTATGACAATATTTTCAACATTCTTTTATCGTGTATTTTCAACGGATTTTTTAAAATTATTTCAATTCTTAAAAAATACAAATAGTGGTTTAAACCAAGAGATTTTTTGTGATCAACCTAATTTACAATAAATAACCACAAATTACATATAGCTAATTACAAATGTATATTTATTTTCGCGACTTTTTAATTTGACCTTTAATTGGCGTTTATCATAATATAATTCATTAATTGGGTTAGATAATAAAAATGCACATCTAAAACTTTACGGCACATTAAGCCAGCTAGTATTGGTCGTAAGCCCTGTGGCCACCCTATAAAATTTTCCATTCATGTATCCTATATGAATAAGTTCGTATCTGTGAGACTCTTATAATATATTATGTGTTTGAAGGTCACTAAGAGGAGATGAAACAGATAGAAAATATAAAATGTATGCAAAGCGCTGTTTAAACCTTTTTTCAGAGCAAAACGTCCAATCAGCAATCCCAATTGAGCTGATAAAGGAAAGTCAAAGCATTTCACGGTACAGTTGAGAACACTTTCGAGGATTAAATTTAAACGTGATATATCATTTTCACTGCTTCGAGATTTTCGACGTCAAAATGGATCTGTTGGTACCTAACCTTATTTTGAAAATGAAATATAAAGATAGCAGTTTTTCATCTATTATAAGTCTATCCGGCCTAACGTCAACTACAAACTGACCTACGGCAGAATAATCTATAAGAAATTTTAATATCATCTGACAGAAATTGAAAATCTGGCAATGTATTTACGTATTAAACAAGGCAAGCGCTTTTAAATGAAATATATTCTTGAAAATAAACAAAAAGTTAGATTTAAAAATATATTATTATTAAGTTCTTCTTAGAAACGTCAAAAACTCTTATTAATTTAGTTGAATGCATATTTATATATATAGTGTAAAAAATGTGTGTATCGTCTTCTTTTTCATCTTTTTCTGGCTGAAGGCTACTAGGACCTGTTTGTGTAGTTTTCCGCCTCTTGTTATGACTTTACATATTTTGGGGGGGTTTTCCAGGCTTCCTTCTTCACCCTGGTTTGCCATATATGGCAAGGTTTGGTTGTCTTTGAGCGTACATTTTTTCCACGTGGTCTCTCCAATTCCTTCTCTTTTGTCTCCCCCATCTGACAATATCTTGAATATCACATTTTTCTGATTGTAGCGTTTCTCATTTGTCGTATCTGTTTGTTATTTTTCTTCTTGCCTGTTATTTTTCTGAGGGTTTTCATCTCATAATTAATAATGTGGAATCAGCTGACTTTCCATATTTTGGGTGGTTTTCCAGGCATCCTTCTTCACCCCGGTTTACCATGTATGGCAAGGTGTGGTTGTCTTTGGACTTCCATTTTTTCCACGTGGTCTCCCCAATTCCTTCTCCTTTGTCTCCCCCATCTGACAACATCTTGGATATCATACATTTTTCTGATCGTAGTGTTTCTAATTTTATCGCGTAGTCTTGCCTGTTTTTTTCTGAGGGTTTTCATCTGTGTGTATATTTTCATAGTATAATCAGCATGATTAATAAAGAGACGTTTAGGTGATTTGGTCATGTAAAATTTGAGAGTGAGATGTGAAAGAAGTGAGATTTTGTGATGCGTCAGTCTAATCCTGAGGAGAAATGGCGTGTTAGTAAGTACCTAAGTCATTTCTTCAGTCAAGTCAATAATTCTCTAGCAATAAGGCTTTTAAAACACACATAAATGAATCTCATTTTTTTTTATATATGTCTTAATTCTTCTTCTTCTTCTTTTATCAGATCCTTGATCCATATTAACAGTTCAGTCCTGTTCTTGTGACAAAGACGTCCAGCTCTCCCTCCATCTTTTTAGTGGTATCCCTGGTGGTCGGCGCACCTCTGGAATCCCGCGTATCATGGCTCTGGGAGGTCTTGTCTGGTCCATTATCTCGACATGGACGCTCCAGAAACGCCTTCTCTTCCTGCTCCATCGTACAATGTCTTGTGTGTCGCAGATTCTGTAGATTTCTGCATTTGGTACACTGTCTCTGAGGGTCTTGCCCGCAATGGGTCATAGGGTCACGTCTTAAATTTAATTTAGAATAAATTTAATAAAATTTATTTATCCGTATTCATGATATTAAAATATCAAAACATTCTGTAGCTTATTTATTGATTTAGCAATAATTTTGTGCAATGACATGATTGATTGATATGATGATTGATAAAATACTTGTATAAGACCACTTTTGAGTTTAAGTATACACTACTAGTTTCAAGAACTACAGATATGTAACATATTTTTTCAGTAAAGATACGTTCGTTTCTCAGTAACTGCTAACAGCAGTTGGACGAGTCGGTAAAGAAGTGTGCGGCTTCCCATGAACCGAGCGTAAACATGTTACACATCAAAAATTTCAAATTAATTTATTTATTCATACTCGTAGAGGAAACCTTAAAATTGTTTAAAAAAACTCAAAAAAAGATTTCGAACAAAAAGAAATTGGTACCTAGATGTGAATATATATCACATATAAAAACCTTACATTTGAAAAGTATATGTCAAAGATACAGCTGATTTGATTTATATTTTTTACACAGCTATTTTCTAAACCAATGTTATCCAGATATATTAGAAATCTAAATTAAGCATAACCCTAATTTATCGAATTTGATATTTACTTCCGACACCTTATGTCAAAGTTGAATCTGCCGAGTAAAATTATGATTCGAAATCGGAACATTTTATTTTTTCATTCTTACTTCCTGTTATTCTGCATTTCCGTCATCGAATTCACGAAATTAGTACCATAAATCGAGCATAAAAATATTACATGCAACCCGATTAATGTGACCCCGGATAATCGGGAGTCTACTGTTTCTTAAAATAACCGGTCAAAAACACGGTAAATATGTATTAGTTTTAACCAAAAAAAAATAACTGAAAACTAGAAATATTTTTTTATAGCTTAAAATTTAATGCACGTATGTTTTAAAAACTAAAATTTTACTGTTTTACTTTCAGTTCTTTCTAAAACTTATTTGTGAACCCAAGGAGTCCACTGGTACTAAAACTAATCTCATTTAGCCCGGCCAGCACCAGAGTTGGCATATCAAATCGGTCAAATACACTGCATTAAGTTCAAGGAACAAAATGTACAACAACACGAAGCGTCGCACAAAATTGACAAGAATACTGCATGCGTCGTTAGTTAACAGTACGTTAATTTTTTGTTAGTTGTTTAGTTGTTAGTCAACTCGCAGTTATAAAAAAAAAACTATAGAAAACTTTTAATAATAACTGTGTGGTTCTGGCCAATTAAATTTCTTTTCATCTAACAGTGGTTTGATGTGGTAAATTAGTGGGATTGTACTCTCAAAATCATTACTTTTATTCTCCTTTCGTGCGACTAGTAATGATAAAATATATTTTTTTTAATTATAAATGTATTGTCACGTGGTCATAGGGTCAGTGGCGGTAGAAGAAAAATGAAACATCTATTAAAATTGTTTTAGTTTATTTATTTATTTAGTTATATTGTACATAATTGTATTAATTACATATCATATATTTGAATAATAGAATGGGAATATTAACGCTTACCCACCTTTAAAAGTGAATTTAATTCTCGTGTTTAAAAGTGGGGGGCATTTTCATACATATTGTTAATGTAATCATTAGAGCATTATATTAGAATATTGAAAAAGGATATAACGTAAGAAAAATGAAATCTATCTAGAAACATTAGATTAAGTTATAAAAATTAAAAAGGTATTTTTTTATAGTGTTGTTGTGATTGATCTTTTTAGTAGATTATTTAATTAATCACGAAAGTTACTGAACACTAACTTAACTGGAGCAGTATATGTAATTCAGACTAAATTTACTTGAGAATCTTCCACTTGTCTCGATCACTTTATATTCGTCTTCTAGAATATTCGCACGCCCGTGATGGCTTATTCGCTATCGAACGCTCGGTAGGAACACTCGTAGCTTATTATCTAATCGTCTTTTCCGCTAGTATCCGTTTCTATGGAATCACAGAACTTCCAGAATAAATTTCAGTGTTCCGAAATGGCAATGGCTACGTCCTATTTATACACAGTTTTGGGTTTCCAGACGTTTTGCGATTTTAGTCGGCGTTTTTATCGTTTAATCTAAAACGTTCGAGTAATTTCCAATTTACTATGAAACTTCCAGAGGGCTAGAAAATCCTCGATTATATGTAACTCTTTTAGTTTCTACAATCTTGTGATAGTATGAATTTTCATGAGTTTACACATTTCGTTACAAAAAAGTGTTTAAATATATTGTGATAATAAAAGTGTTTAAATAAATTTTTACATAATTTGTTAGTAATAATTAAATCAGAGAATTATTAAATTTCAATCGTAGGTATAATATTCCTATCATGGATGTACCAGCTTGGTTAAAGGTTGATTTTCATAGACATTTTGAAGAAATATTTAGATTTGGAATGTTATTTCTGAGCAAATTTTTATCTTTTGAATTAACATCACTTCGATTGTATTCCTTTTTTTAGTTTATATTCTTACATATTATTGGTTATTTTTTTAAATTAAATTACTGTATATATAAAAGCCCACAAGGGCTTTTGAATCGATGGTACTTAATAAATAAATAAATAAATATTCCTTTCATATTATTCAGAATTTACTTAATCAGATAATTTTCTAATTTCGCTTTTTCCCTAAAAAATTTTTTTTTAAACGCTTCAACAGGCCGGGAGGCCCAATTTCGAAAGCGAAACACATCGCAAAAGCACCCAAATTGACGAGATTTATTGATACCTCCCCGGGAATCCAACTCGGAATCCTCGATGTCTGAAGCCAGTGAGCCAGTGTCTAGCCCACTTGGCTACGGGCTCGTGCCCGCATACGCTATATGTACATAAATACAAGTCGTGCTTGAATCCTACTGACGGCACGCGCCTAACATCACTCGTTTCACTACTACTTATAATTAAATAGTAATTGTTTAAAAAATAATTTGTAACAAAATTTTAATCCTTTTTACATTAAACAATATTCTACACATATTTACACTTGGACTTATGACTCACTCAACCTATCACTAACATTACACTTGGTTCTTTGTAGGTACATAATTATTACCTTATGAAAACAAATATTATTGACGAATTCAAAAAAATATTATAATTATGTTCTATAACGCCACTTTGGGACAGGCGCAGCCTAGTAGAGTGGCATAATCCACAAATCTAACAACAACAAAATTGTGTAATCTTATCTTATATTTTTATTGTTAAGTTATTATTAAGTACCTATATATTGTAAACAAGGTTTTTTGAAATAAATAAAAAAATTATAATGAGTTAGGACACTACCAATTTAAGTACCTGCCATATCAAAGCGCTACTCCAACGTAAATATGAAATACCTAATAAAATCCCGGATTAAAAATATGGGAAGAGACAAAATTGGTGCTGTCACCCAAACAAGTTTATGTCTTTATTAATGACTTATTTCAGCACCTTTACGAAATGCACTATTTATATTTTTTTTAACTATTTTTGTATTGCTAGTATTTTTTTACACAATTTTTATGTACACATAATTAAAATACGGAGAAAATTACTTCATTCTAATTTGTCATAAAATATTCCCATCTCTATGTGAGTTCTTCTAGTGAGACAGGCATAGTCCATCGTAAAATGTGTATCACTTCTGAATAAGATCAAAATAAATAAATAAATATTATAAATAATGATTGATCTAAGCACCACTCTAAATCAGTCGGATATTTACATAAACACGGACCAAAATATATCGCGGTATGAGTATCAACCATTAACGTAGGAATTATCTTGTTAGCGATCAAAATGATAGCCAAGATGTATAATTTTGCATCCATGTCGTAATCAGCGACATTGTTCATACGAGATAAGGTTGCATAAGCTTTAGTGATAAGATTTATTTACGGGGCAGTTCGGCAACACGAGTGCGGCCAGCGGTGCGGACCGGCCGCGCAATCTGGCCGCGCAATCTGGCCGCGCAATCTGGCCGCGCAATCTGGCCGCGCAATCTGCGCTCGCCGGCCGGCGCTCTGGCCAAAAGATAATAGAGCAGGAAGCCCAGCAGACTCTGCAGCACAAGCGAGCTTCGGCCAAATCACACACGCAGTTGCTAAGAAACGAGACGTCACTACATTTTAAAAATCTTTTCTAAACCTTCCCTAGCCGGTTTACTCTACCGGCAACTTCGGTAGATTATTTTTCTCTCTTTTATGTATTATACAAGATGTAACAGAGCTAGTCCATAATACTTTAAAACTAGATTCCTGCTTTAATTATTATGAGTCTAAAATGTTCAAGTAACTATAACTTAATATTAGTTATGCAGATATGCAACTTCAAATTTATTTCTCAATATTTATGACCTTTTTTATAAAATATTGAACTATCATTACAATTACAACATCTATACCGATTACAAAAATTTCATTTGTTTCAATACAAGTTAAATAAAATGATAAAAGCCCCACTAAAATTCCAATAGGAATTTTTTCTTTTAAGAATTGAACGATTAATCAGGAACTGCATCCCACATGGGTTGATGAAAATATACATGGGTGTCCGTTGAATGTATTTTTTTTTAAATATTTTACGCCTTTTAATAACTACTACAGAGTCTTCCAAAAGGCAACGTCACCCTTAAAGGGCGGAAAGATCAACTTATGACCAGAATATGTATTGCAATATAACTTTGATAAAAAAAATTGTTTTCGAAATATTAGCAATTTTATGAAAATTGACGCCTTAAATCAGCTTTTCGAGTTCGAGTCAGAGCTATAAAATTCCATATTCTAAGATTATAATTTCTATTATACAACTCTGGATTGTCCTGCTATTAATCATAGTTCAAAATCAAAATAATAGTGATATATGTATATAAAAGAAAATCATGCATGAAACATGATTAGTTATTTTTTTATTAGCTTACTTTGACTTTTCATACTGGGAAAAATTATAAAAGCCACATTAACCTCGCAAGTTATTTTTAAAATTACTCAATTTAGTTAGTTTTTATCATGCTTATATTTGCTTCACCTGTTTGTCTGTTCGTTTAGAACGAATCTTATAATCGATATTTCACCTACTTCCAAATGTCCAATCAAGCTGATTTTTGATGACAATATATGAATCACTAATTAATCAATTAATCCATCGAAGTTAAATATGGAAAATCAGTTAAAGAGCTCATCAAAAGATGCCGCTGGTTTCCTACCGAAGTGATTTTGAATGCTGAGATTAAGACTACAAATTCAAAAATTATATTTTATGAAAAAAAAAATACACTAACATAATACAAAAAATATTGAAATGTACCTACCAAAAAAGGAAAAAAAATCGGTCAAAAAATTTTTGCCTCACTCTCCAAATAAAAGCGTGGGCGCTTTTTCTCCATCAACAACACGATTTTGTAATCTTTACCAATATTGTAAGCGCCCACCTTTCATTTGAAGATCAAGGCAGACATTTTTTGGCCGAACTTACTTTTTTTACAGTACATTTACCTATAAATACCATAAACCAGTGAAATACCAGTGGTTTAAATTTTTTCCCGGATATTAAAATGGCACAATTTCTATGTTTTACTTTAGGAAAAAAAGTTATTGATGTTTTACTGCATGTCTTTTTGTTTAGTGACACCTGTATACTTTATTTTTAAATTTATTTTTTGAATTGCCCTACATCTGTAAAAAATCAGGAATATAATTTAAGTATTATTTATTTATCTAAACATAATAAAAAGTCTGTCAAAAATCGAACGTAGGAGGCGTAAATTCATAATTTTGACGGGCTACGGGGACGTGATGGTGGCTATGTTGTCTAGTCGCCGCGCTGCCGTCCACGCATTCGAGGTTCGAGTCTCTCGCCAGCCGTGTAATTTCGTTTTTTACCTTGAATTCAGCAGATGCACTAACATGCAATTTTTGTTTTTATCTAGGTTTTATTAATTTTTTTGTTTTATATTTGTTGTCACATTGATAATTAATTTTTATTGATGTATTATACTCATATTTTTTCAATAGTTCCTCTAACATGAAATATAAATAAAACGCGAACATAAAAATAATAATGTTCCTTCAAATTAGGAAGTATGAATATGTATAATTTCATTGTCTTGTGACGTAACGTGTTATTTTGTTTCCGCGGCTACCGTTTTATTAATGCGCATAGCGCACAATTATTCTTCTCATTTATAGCTATCTCGCTCTCTCCATTCGCAATCGCTGACCTGCAATTGCGGGGTACGGGGCATAGCAGCACATCCCCGAGCGACCTTCCTGGACAGCGCTGTTTATTATTGCGTAAACCGTGAACAGCCACCACAGTTAATCGCCGTTTGTACACAACATTTGCATTTGAATATATTGTTTTGTCTTAGCGAGATAAGTAACCAGTTATGCATTATAAATAGTTTCATTTATATTTTAAGGCTGGACATTCACTGCGAATGCATATATTTCGGCGTTTTTTACGAAAATGTGGGTTTTAATTATTAATTTATATCAGAATTTATACTCTAGACTGCAAATTTTTAGGACAATAATTTAGATAGAATCTTTGATTCTCCATTTCTAGGTCTACTTTTCTAACTCCAACCCACTCACCCACCACAAATACACCCCCACATAATATTTTAATTCTTTAAATTATTGAAGTTATTGTCAGTCCGTCCTGACGAAGGTACGGTGATATCAAAACCGGTAGACGATTAAACATAATCAATGTGATTGATACAAGGTTTGATAGTTTTTTGAAATTAATAAATATGTCCAACCACAAAGGTATATAAATAAGTATAGAATTAAAAACAAGCTTTTGGTTTGAGTTTCCTAAGAATATTGTGCCATTCTGCGACCTTTCTGGTCAGAATTGTCGTAGATTCACAGCAAAATATCCCAGAAAACAAACCTATGAATATTTTTGACAAACTTGCTTACTTTCACCAGCTAGTCAATAAATCTGTTTCAAATGTTGACAGGCGTCGTTTGCTGGACGTTCACTTCAAATGCATATTTCGGCGTTTTTTTACGAAAATGTGGGTTTTTATTATTCATTTTTATCAGAATTTATACATTAGACTGCAATTTTTTGAAGGCAATAACTTAAATAAAACCTTTTTAATTATATCAAAGTAATAAACTGGACATTATTTACCATAATTAATAAAATATACACATTAATCGACAGGCCGCGGCCAAAAAATCGTTTTTAATGTCCTAGGCAGCTTAATTTTTTGTCAATATTTATATGTACGCATAATATGTTTTTTTATGCGTATAAAGTATATTTCAGTATCTAGAATCCATACTAAGGAAATTAAGAAGTATTCATTATTAATAAAGTTATAATGTGCAAGAATTTTTTTATTATTTTAAAACGCTTTTTATTTATATAAAAAGTTGATTTTAAACAGTATATTCTATTTATTTCCGTATATGAGGCTTTACTCACTAATTAAAAGTTAGTTTTTTTTTAATAAAAACACCTTAATTAATATTTAAAAATAAAATTTCCAATGTATGAAATGTGTCAATAAATGACGTAATTAAAAAACAGAATTACGTCGGCAGCGGTATTGTCCGCATTATTTTGTCACGGCTGTGGGAGATGAAATGATTTTTTATTGTTCAAAAAGTCACTGGACACAAACTTAATTGAAGCACTGTCATTTAATTGACACTAATTTATATTCGTCTTCTAGAAAATTCGCCCGTCTGCATATTCGCACTGTGTAACGCTTTAATGTTCATAATTTCCACTAACGTCCGCTGTAATGTCCGTCACTAACACTACCATATACGGTAGGGCTCAATGACTCAAATAATAATGAAATATAATATAGTGTCCATCAGACTTAACTGGCCGGCGAAACGTAAAATAAAAGTTACGTGTTTTTTAACGGGCTAGAGGTAGTACAAAATTATTTGTTAATTTAATAATTACGTCAAGACTTACCGCATATATATATAGTAAATGCTTATATTATTATTGATTCCTGTTAACTATTATGTTATTTGGATAAGCCAATAGTACCTAGTTATTATTACTTACCGTCTTTTGTAAAAAAAAAACTGATATCAATGGGCTTTCCTATTTTTGATAAATTTATAAATTACAATGTATTCATTGAGCTTCCCTGACCTTATTCAACTGTTCATTAATATATTTATAATATATCAATGGGGCTGATGTCGCAGAGCATGAGGAGAAGAATATGTTGATCGAAATATTACATAATATAATATCGGTTCATTGTACTATTATATCAATTTCCATTCACGAAGCCACCATCAGGATTCTCTAGTAATTACGATCATCCTATTCATCAACTAACGAAATATATCAAAAATTATTCCCGGGCCTGACAACATGATAGCCACTTTTTAATATATTTTATAATGTGTCGGCAATGCTGGAAAGATCTCTGTTTTATCAGCGGGTATAATCAGAAGTACGCTGTAAAAGGATCACCTTGTTATTTTTTTCTGAAACGACAACCGAAGCAGTTCAAAAGCCATTAGTAACAAACCTTGATTTTTGGCGTACCTGACTGCACAAACAAGTTTTTCCCGTTGACTGCGTGGCGTGGAAGCAGAATGAAAAGTAACTGCTGTCGTTAGACTGGGAATTATACAGGTTCCGCTCGATCTAATATAAAGTTTTCTTCTGCCGCTGGAGGACGTTGGACCTCGGATCATTAGAATTGCTAATCCGAGAAATACCCCGCGGATGACATGCTAATGAATGTAATGGTTGTAAATTCGTGAATTATCCGTGGCTGTAATTTTATCTCCACTGGATAAGACGCCAAGTCGCGTGAGAGCAAGTCCTACGACACTAGACAGTACAAGATTAAATCAATTTCAAAATTGCATCGAATAACATTCTAAGTAACAATTTGTTATTTTAGAATTAATTTCCAAATGCATTGGAAGTGGCTACACAAAAACTTCAATAGTAATATAAATCTTTAAAAAAAAAAGTAAATCGTTCCTCACTTTTCTTCTCGCGCTTTCCATTAAGTCCAAATATACGAACATATCTTAGTTATAAAGTGAAAAATCTATTATCATATAAAATGGACAGCTTATTCTGTATGGAATTTCCAGATATATTTTTAGCTCGCGACGTTAATTTCAAATTTCTATTTAACTTTCTAAAATAATCCAATACGCCTATTGTTTACCTCCATATTTTGTCATAAAAAATATTTTTTGACTGTTTGTGTAGAATTTCAAAAAACGCGTTGAAAATTTCAGACGAAGTTAATAAAACTAGCGAAACTTCCTATAGCGTAAGAATGAACCGGACTTGTTAGTTTTTCCATAATAATCTATATATTAATTAATATATAACAAAATGTCTCACTCTATTTAGCAAAAAATTGGTACACTCTTGCTGAAATGAGAACACCTAAAAAGACACCAAGACAGAATCCTAAGAAGAAGTGTGGTGATGGTATGCAGAGCTGAAGAGAAAAAATATCCACCCAAGTATAAAGAATATCAAGATATTTTATAGATGTCTAGTAGAGACGAAATTTTTGCAAGTTGTATATATATTTAAGTTTAACAACCCGTTTCACATGTGTGTTGTAATTATAATTTAGCGCCACCGGCATCCAAATCTTTTTCATTCGCTTAATCAATAACAGATGTCACTAATGAGGTATGTATATTTTTTTATTGGAATTTTTAAAGCAATATCGTTTGTACGCGACGCGAATCGCCGCGTACGTCGAGGTGGATGAATGTAATACACGGGAATAATAAAGGGGCGAGGGAACGAAACTATGAAGTGGACTGTATAATTCGAAATGAGGAATAGGAGATAGACGGGATGTCGAAACTTACCGGCGTGGTCCTTCCTGCTTGTCCCTGGTACGGCATGAAATGGTCTTGATTGATGATTCACTACAACTATATTTAATGACAAATATTACTGACTACAACTTGTAAAACGCACTTTGCGATAATGAGGAATACTGCGACAACTTGTAATCCGCACTATACGCACTTCGCGCTATCGACGACGACAACGAAAACGAACGACAACCTTAGACCATGATCCGTGGTTTCGATTGTGTATGGCGAGAGGAAGGAGGGAAGGGGGTTGAAGTAAAACGAGCCAGAGTGCGAATGGCGCGAACATACGAATACCGAACACCTTTATATATGTAATGAGATAATGAGAATATTTTCTATTCAGAATTGAATTAAGAAGACTCCTCCAAAATTTTTGCAACTAACTACGAGACACCCAGTTAAACAGTGATGCACTGTTGGGAAGGATTTTGACAACAATATAAATATGTGCTTCAATTAGTGTATATTATAGATATCTCACAGAGACGAAACTGTATTAATTATGGGAAAGTAGGTATAGAAGTCATTTGGGTGTAACAGGACTTATGACCTGTCTTTTTATGGTTGGCTTAAGTGATCACTTTACACAATTGTAACATTCGCCATTTCCACCCATGATAGAATATACCATGCTTATTCATTTTGTATATATGTTCAAATTGCGTGAAAAGCTTTCATATATGAGTTGTAAGCGCCTTTTCCATGCGGCCTGTA